>VOPJ01005249.1:26877-56475 GCA_014673585.1 Semibalanus balanoides | reverse complement strand
ATCACTCGTCAGACAGTCAACAGGCTCCTTGACTTGTCACCCGTCGCTTCCGTGACCTTTCTGGAAGCTTGTCGCACTCGCGCTTCCGGCGTCACCCACGCTGGTCAGCATCGTCATGACGCGGCGTAATGCGGCGTAAGAGGGAAGTCACCCACGCGCGTATAGCGTATAGTACGGTGACTCGCAAGGGTGGTAAAAAGTGCCAACTCACTGGGTGCAGTTGGCGCCAAAATAGGACCTTCAGGAACTTGCTCCGGGGACGAAAATGTCCGATTGGACAATTTGTGTCTCTGTGGTCATCAATTATGTAAAGAGTATTGCATAACAACACATACTTTTCAAATTGGTTGCCAATAATATGTATTTATGTAGAAATAGTATTATATTAATATATGTAGTGTAGCTCAACGACTGTGCGCGTATAGACGACTTGACACACCCCCTCCTCGGTCAACACTGATGAAACGGAGCGAATGCCTCCTACAGACTCGACCCGAAATCCGCCAGTGCCTGGGTGCCGAATCTTCAAATACCAGACCAAGAAATGTCGATACGTAAACCAGTGTTTAATCATGTTATTCTTATGCAACTTTTGAATACACAAGTTATGGGATGTTGAATTACTCGAGGTTACTTTTAAATGCTTCATATATGTATTTGTATACACAATGTCTTAGCAGTGTTTTGAGAATAAGCAATGTTTCTCATAGTCTCCATTTACCTGCAAGTTGTCATTTGGTTTACGTATAAAGTAGAATGATAATGTATCATCAAGTGAAGAATCCCGCCAAAGCAAAAGCGCTTGTATCTGTTTTGATATTTGTTTAATTATATCTGATAAACCCTCCTATCGCTGAAATAATTCGCTATGAACGACCACTACAAGACCGTTGGCTGGAGGAAATACTCTGAATTGCTAGCCAATCTGGCTTTTACAACCTAAATATAGACACATTATTAGAAACAAACATAGTAAAAACCAGAAAAACACGAATGATATCACACTAACATTATCACCAGCTTTCTTCCGGGGCTTTTATTTACAACTTGAGGATTCCTATGTCTGAGTAGACGGGGAAGCGGGGGTCCCCCACCTAGACCAGATCAGGATCAGTGACAGCGAGGTCCCCCACCTGCAGACCAGTTCAGGATCAGTGACGACAGCCCACAGAGTACGGATTAAACGACAGAGCAAACTCGTCCGCAGCAAACGCTGAACGTAAGCAAAACCATGTCGTAATGCCTCGGCAATGCCATGGGGATTTCGGAGACGTCAAGTTAAAGGCGTTACCAAACTGGCATCAAGCTTACAATAAGCCTGGCGTCATCCTCATCACGAAGCCCATTGCTGTGTCGGCTGTGATTCGTCTAACAGACGTAACGAGTCGTCTGGTGTCCAGTCGTCACGATACGCGTCACTCTGACGTCACCCAACAACCCCGCCCCCTCCCCTACCCGGCCAGCGTGTGCCACTTCGGTGTCAACATGGCCCTACTGTGATTACCAAGTGCAATCCGGACTTGTGGCTGCATGCACTGTGCCGACACATGCAAAACGTATCCTGCTCCAGCCAGCCCATGTGCCACGGTCATTGGGTCACGTTATGCAACCAGCTATCGCTGACAGCGTATGGTGGAGCGCCAAAACGGAGCTGAAGATTGCGACTTAAATCCGGTTCCGGTGGTGTGACCATGAACTGGTTTCTGTTTTACTTGAGCAAACTTGTAATGGTTTGCAAGGTAGCCGCGATAAGGTGACTCGTGATTGTGTATTGTTTTCTGCAGTTTTCGTTCGCTGGTCCATATATGGGCTCGCGTAAAATTTACTCCCTCCCAGCGCTGGTTAAAACACATTAAAAGACAAGGGAAGCCCAAGTGCAAGGAATTCATGCGTTTTTAAGGCTTAGGCGATTTTGGTTCAGAATTGAATAACAGCCAAGATGACATCAAATAAAATCCATACAAGGGGCAGTGGGTTAAGATCACTGTGAAAAATACAAATGGGAGCTTGTATTTTGAAAACAGTATTTGATTAATCATTACATTGCATATTTTACCAATGTGCACAAATCAAGCTACATAATGACACTAATAGCAAGCACCATCTTCGTTAAGACGTTAATGCTGATTCACGATTATTTAATGTTAAGTTTATTTTTGTGCGGCACTAATGATAAGCTTTTCTGCCGATAGCACTTCAGTCAGTGTTTTATAGAACACCTTATTTTATAATTCAGGGCTGCAACTGAGGGGGACGCGCGTCCTCCTTCCTCTGATAACTGAAAGTTTGCAGATAACTATGGGGACGCATTGGCAGGCCGCACCTGAAACGGCATTTTTTCTCCTTGGCTATGTCCTTTCGCTTTTGCATTCAAATATAAGTGTTGCAAGTGCGTATGTTTGGGGTTGTGATGGTTAATTCCTCCCGTGGCGTATCTTTGTAAGAGACGGACAATGCAAGTGACAGCGAAGAAAACAGTGGAAACAGACACTGCTGCCTGTTTCATAATTTTACTCTGAAATCTAGAGGCTTGGAAGTGACGTTTCAGGGAAGATTTTCACAAAGCCTTTGAGTTTTCCATCATGGGGCTGTTTCAAATAGTTTTCTGAAATTACTATTCTCATGTCAAACAAACTATGATTTCTAGAGGGAAATTACTTGTTACGTCTGGCAGCACTTATTGTGATCATGCTCATGTTAAACGCGATGGAAACTTTTTCATTTTCTGTCTATATTTACGATCATGTTCATGGAAAATGCGATCAAAACAATACAAATCCGTATTATCCCTATGCAGCGGTGCGAGCTTCCCCAGTGTAATGACACATATAAATATATATATATTTGTATTACCCTCTTCACCCTATCAGAAACCCCAACATAACCCTATCGCTATCCCTATGCCGGTGAATGTGACTGTCCTCCTACTTATATTTGTACAGTTGCGCCCCTGTTTGGATTGCATTTATGAGAATCTCTGCAAAAATAGCAGTCTTTGTAAAGATGGTCATGACTGTAGAGGTGGCAAAAGTTTATATTTTTGGAACCCAGATCCGACCCAGTCTCAAAAGCCGAAAAACGGACCCAGTTACACCCGGTGCAAGGCAAGTTTAGACCCAGCGGACCCAACTAGCAAAATATCGTCTCGCAACTAATATTAACAAATCTGCACTTGGAATTGCATGAAAACTAACTCTTGTAGTTGCAAATACCTACAGCTGAGATTGGCCAACAGCACAAAGAAACCTGCGTGCCAGCTCCTACTTGCGCGAAACCAGCATGAAACATAAGTTGGACCCAGTCTGTACCCGGTATCGTTTGGCGGGACCCAATCTGGGACCAACTGGGTCTGGGTCTACAGGGTGTAACGAAATTATCCGGACATCATGTTTTTAAGCTCGTATCGAAAGGCATCCGCTTCAGTTGTAATGGCTGCATGTCCAGGTTGTTGCGCAGGTGGTGGAAGACCATCATGTGGGAGGTCATGTAGGCTGCCTGGTTGAGCTGTCGGGCCAGTTTCCGAGTCGATTGGAGACGTTTCTTCGCCGCCATCATGATGACTCTCTTGGCCACTGGTTGGAAAGTGGTATTGTGGCCGCGGCTGGGCTGGGTCTGCAGGCCAAGCCCCAGCTTGTCACGTTTCAGCCAGACGTGCAGCTGACTCCCTTCTGCTGATGACCAGCTGCCGACAGACGATCTTCTGGCTGTTCTTCTGATCTTCTGCAAAAGAAGCGGCTGCATTCTTTTCTCATTGTTGCTCTGGAAGAAAACTGAAAAGTGACTCTGGCGGTGACCCGTCCCGTACTGAGGGATCGGGCCACCGCCCAAAGGTCAGGTCGCCCGGGCAGTGTAGGCCGGAAGCGCAGGTACAGATTCATCAAATTTTTCCGCTGCTCCTACCTCCACACAGGGACGAGTGCGAGCGGAAACTGCGCAAAAATAGATGTCCGGATAATTGTGTTACCCCTGTAGAGACCGGTCCTCGGGGTCCGACGTTTTTGGCCCTGTAGTCATGAGGGCAACAACCACGCAACTCCAGTTTCACACCAGTACATCAGATACAACACGAGAAATAGTCCCGCTTACAAACATCGCGAGCCAAGTCCATCATCGCTCGAGTCAACAAAACAAACCTTCTTACCCAGTCCCGTTGGTTGATATCAAGACGAAGCACATTCCTGTAAAGAGGAGTCCCCCAGGGGTGCAAGGGAAGGGGGTAAGGGTAACCGAACAGTCACAGTGTATGAGGTAGTCCACACAAGCTGTCACCCCCTCTCCCTCGAGACCCTCAATCAACCGGGACCGGAGCATCCTCACCCTGCCGCTAAACGAATGGCAGCACTGAAATATGTGACTAGCTGTACGTACTAAATAGCCTGGTTTTGTTCCACTGGGCCAGCTGTGTTGTTCCAGGTGAACTCGATCGCTACCCCGAATCGTATTGTCCCAGCAAGGCTTGACGATTCAGCGTCCTCTTTTACCCGGAAGTCATTGCGGCGCTCTCTGTAACGTGAACTCACTGGGAGGGATTTTTTTTCACCCTTCCCCTTGTATCTTCAGAACCAATAAGACAAATCGCGCCGGCTCAAACCGCAATGCGATAGCCCAAGGGAATGTAAGTCCGAAGCATAATTAAATTGTGTTGTCTTAGGAGGTCAATGGTAACGTGCCACAGGTCAGGTCAATAAGTTAAATTTTCGAGCTATTTGAGTTTAATGGGCCATACTTTCTTATTCATATCCTTTGGTTGCCAAACCATGATCACCCGGGGGGAAAAAAAAAAGGTGGGGGGTTTTCCTCCTTAAAAAAAGGTATGTAGCACAATCCGAATAATCTTAAAACGGGGATTGTTGGCAAAATGGGTCAAGGTCAAGGTCATGTCACATTGGAGAGTGTTTTTCAAAAATGTCCAAATACCATACAATACACATTAAGTCGCTACTGACTGCCAAAAATATACGAAAAGTCCATGCAATACATGTTTTATAGCTACAACTGCGTGAAGAACTCGACATTTGATACTCAAAGTCCTAACCACCTGACTTAACCCTTTAGTGCAGGCTCCCGCTAACCCTATTAGTATCGCCCCGGAGAATTCGAGATCTACCAGTCCGATTAACACAAATCAAAAACGGTGGTCGATTCCACCTCTAACATGAATAAATACATTTCTAAAAAATAATTTTAAATAAATCTTAAATAGGGGGCAAAACAGGGGGCAAAAGTAACACAAATTAGAGATATTTTTGATCCAACACAGCTGCCATGTTTTATCAACCGATTTTAATTATCAACAGTGATCGATAGACATCGAGTAGGAAATTGATATGTGAATGACGATTGTTTGAAAATTTCCAAAAATATAAGGCGTGTGCAGGTCACTAAATTGGGGGGCAAAGTAAAAGCGTAATTTAAACGTTTTTTGATGATTTGTTCTGAATAAATGCAATAGTTAGTTATTTGTACATCATACAAAATAGTTATTAAATTATTTATGTAACCATAGGCGGTGCAATTAACGAAAGGGAGGGCAAAATATACAAAATATGATCCGCAGTCATGCTTTTCTAACCACGGAATAATAAAATCAGTTACTGGTCATAGATGGTTCCATTTTGAATGCTGCAAAATTCATCATAGGCGTATCCAGGATCCCATTTGGAGGTGCAAGAAACCTTTTGATAGGAATAAATCCCGACCTAATATAATCCAACTAAGTCAACAATTAACTAGTTTGCTTTTGCAATTTCAATTTCAAATAGTTGCCCGCTTTTTACCCTACTGGGTTCATCTATTCTCTTCAAATGTTAGAAAAAGGACCCCCTGCTGCTTTTTTCAATCGAAAACTGCAAAGTATATTATGTCCTTGTAGGCCCATGCATCAAAGTTTCCTTGCAATAATATGACCCCCTTTTTTCGGTACTGAGCGCGCCTTTGCATAAAATGTGATTTATTTCCTCTCCTGGACTCATATTTCCATTCATCATTCTCAACTATGCTGTTTATTGCGCCGTAATTAGCTGATTATATCGTTAAATCACTATGCAAGTTTAACCCACTTTTTCTGTGCCTGGACACGCCCTTGAAACTCAAGACGTAAATACATTAATGCCCAAAATTAGAAGGAGAACTATCTCAGCATCTTCATAGCTATAAACGCAATTTATATTGCCTTTATTGACTGTCAGCTAGGGCGTTTTCAATACTTTTTTGGAAAATCCCCCGTTTTCAGTACCTGAAACCGCCTCTGCCGTAAAAAATCAAATATCATGAACATCAACTAGTTTGAACTTATTTCAAAAACCGTAACCTATGCAAACTTCCTCATACCTTGAGGCAGTTAAGTAAGAATCTGTGAAGATCGCATTTCCGTATTATCGCCGATTGTCGGCTAAAATCCTCCGCCCAAAACTGGGCCCTGGAACGCCTCTGTTCAAGTCAGAAACTCCAAAATTTTGAATTCCAGATGTGAATAATCAATTTTAAGGAAATTCCGAAAGTTTCCCCATAAGCTACTCGTAGCCGTTTCGGAGATATCTAAGAAAAACATGAGGGGGTGGGCCAATATTGCCCCCCCTACCACTAATAAGGGTTATGTAGGTACTTGAAGTAAAGACAAATTCAAGTCACAAAATATGCAAATTCGAAATTGATAAATGTAATTAATCAAGACATTTCTAGGGACTGGTCTTGTCTCCATTTGTTTGTCTGTATCTGGTAAAAAAACATTTCCAAATTTGACGTAATAAATTACTTATGCCTTAGATGTCATCACCCAGTTTTAGGGATTTAGGACTAGGGATTTTTTAATATTTTGTATTGTAGTTGCCGATCTATGTTTTTTTAACATTCATTCCAGTGTGTTAAATATCTTTGAAATTTTGATTTTGTTTGTCAATGTTTTAGAAAAAAAAAGTTAATTTGAAACTGTGGGGCAATTTTTTAATACAAATCTGAGATAGCATATTGCAGCCTTTGACATTTGCTATCTTCTCATGTTTTCGGATTCCATTTTGTCTAGTACGTGTCATATGTACCGTCTTTTAAAGTTAAGGTGTTTTTGGTGTCAAAATCGTATGTAGGTAGTGACGTCACTAACTTTGCTATATCTTTTTAAAAAGTCTGACGAAATTGGATTATTTTTTTATAGAAGGTGTAAAAAATTGCCCGGACAGGTACTGGAAGTTTGGCGTTGATAACTGGATTATCTCGTGGGATATTCTAAATATTCCTCAGGGGCAAGCTACCCCCCCCCCCCGTGACTCGCGGGTTAAGACCCCAGCCCTGTAGAAAATACCAGTCCACCCACCTGGACCAAACGCTTTCCGTGATGGTTACGATTCCTGTCGGTGGCATGTATGTCCTTTTCCTTTGTGGGCCTGATGGATATTGATTTCGGTGCACATAGCCGTAGGTCCGACGATCCTAAGCGGAGCACGAAAATGACTTCCGGGCACATTTGCCTCCGCTTCCTGTGGATGTTGGACCTGCTGATTGCGATGCTCGCGGACACGACGAATGTGTTTGCCGGCCGTTGCTAGGTGTGCCATTAAAGTGATGCCGCCTGAATGCCTAACGATCGTGCGTGTGCATGGTGCTTTGCTACTCGTCGCTGTCAACACAGTGACAAATCATAAAGCAAGATCTTGTTTGCAGCTTGCCATGCAACGAATTCAGCTGGGGTTTCCTCTGCTTTTCACTATTCCACTTTGCAATATTAATAAGCTACATATGACATAAAAGTATGAAACGCTTTGATCTCTGTGCATGTAGAATCCGCGCCCCCCTGGGGTCTTCAGCCGAACGCGCCCCGCTGGGGGGCAGATTCTGCCCCCTCTTTATCTTCCGAACCAGTAACTGTAGCGAGACGCACCAGGCGGCAATCGAAAGCTTTAAATGAAGCGCATCTTCAACATACACATTACAAAAATGATAGGTCAAGGTCAGGTAAAATTACAGAATTTAGACATTTTAGTTTGTGGGCTATATTTGCTATCCAAAGCCTCTAGATTGAGACTATTCTTGCACAAAGTGCTCTCAATGGCATAATTAATTTTTCGCATTAAGCAAAAGTGAAATTGTAAGCAAAGATCAAGGTCAAAATCGGGTCACAAAAGGTTACTGTTGGCAAAAGGAGTACGAAAGTCATGCGATACATGTCTATTGGGTTGTTTTGCGCATATAATGGACTAGTTGCAGGTTACCTAACCCATTGTTTTTATGCATTTGATGGAACGCTTATTAATTTAAAACATTGTATATATTGTCATTGTAATATCAATTATTCTTAATTATCAGCAATTTAACTAATTAAGTATATTTACGTAATTTATAAATCTGCTCTCTGATTGGTCGTGACGCAATTTAGCAATAGTTCAGGCGATCGACGTTACCTGAGGTAGCTTGTGCAGTTCGGTTGGCACATTTATTTTTGATATAGAGGTTCTTCGGACAAATAAACATGATATTTATCGCACGAAAATCAAGCACGACGATAAGGGCGGATTTAAGCAGATGGCAATTTAATTTGTAATCACGTCACTTAACAGAGAAAACACACATATCAAAACTCTGGAATTCCTACCCTGTGACCCAAATCAATTATTTAAAGGCAGTTCAAAGGCATTTTAAACGGATAACTACGCCAGACGGTCCTAAGGATAATCTAAATAATTTCCATACAAGCTCTGGGGCCCGACAGAAGCTATTTTCAAAACAACATTGAAGCACGTTGCATTATTTTTTTTAACAATCAATTTTTCTTTATATTCGTTGCAAGTGGTTTCTGGAAGCAGCTGTTCGTGAGGACAGCTCCGGATCTGAGCCCACTTTAAAAACTTCCTGTGGAGGTAGCAAACAAGTTATATGTGTTAAAGAATAATCTCCAGACCAGGGAAACAGCTTTAGACGCCTGGAGGTGCACTGCGGACCAATCCCGCGACATGTGCCCGTTAACACTTCATGAGTATGAGGTGAGGGCCAGAGCTGTTCCTCAGCCATAACAGAGCCTATCTCGAAACATGAGCTGTATATGAATATTAAAGGGAATATAGGCACCTGGGAAAAGGTATGTATAATGATGGAGAAGAAGCCCTGATTACGGTCCTTGGCATTCATTTTTAGCGGAAAAAAAGCCAGAATTTGTTGTAATTTGAAAAAATAGTAATATGTTCTACATGTACGTTCACACCAATCTTGGCGTCACCAAAGCGAGTTTGCGTTTCGTCACAAGGAGGCATCGAAACGCAAACTTTGCGCCCGCCCAGTGACAGCTGCTGTGCCGGCACCGCACGATGGGTGCACCGGTTAGGCGTTGAAACGCGACTGGCGGGTCGACCGGCGCTCGCCTCGCGCGGGTAGGGACGTGGGCGCACGCATACGTGAACCCACATAGTGTGCCGAGCGCCCTGACCGACGTCGCGTCGGTCCGCGGTCGGGCGGACGCAAGGTAACTGAATACTGGGCGGACGGTTCAAAAGCGAAGTGCGGTTGGCAATCACAGTGGATAACTACTGATGACGTATGCTTTAAACGTCACGGGATTTGTGACGTTGAATCATGGACCACACATGACCAACGGTTTTTGCGTTTGAAACTCAGCAATAGGTCGCTTTGGAGGGCAAAATTTCGGATTTGGGGTTTCTCAGCACACCGACAATCTGGGCTATCTCAGTTAAAAACTTAATGTTAAAGGTGCTATATTCCTTATAAGGTGAATCATTGTGTTTGAATAAGCCCAGTATAAATCTCCAGACTTCTGACAGTTTGTGTCATCAGTTAATCAGAGAAAGGCGCTTAACATTTGTGTTTGCCACGGAAATGCCGGAAGTACATGCTTTTCCTTTAGCCCAGCGCCAAATTTATTGCTAACTGACGTCACTAATCAAGTGCTTATAAAAGTAAACTTTTACATGCCAAATATCCGCGAAATATTTATTCGTATTGCAAATGATGTGTATCACGTTTGATCAGCACATTTCTATAATTTATTTTGCAAATATTCACCAAAACAACCTGGTACTAGTTTATTTGATAGTAAGACCATTTTCATAAACTGACATCATAAAAGTCAAAGTCAGATCATGAAGGTTTATATTTTTTTAATTAAGAGTAATCTAAATAAGAAACAGATATTATAGTCCCGTTTGTCTAAAAATACTGCTTTGATCTGCTTTTCTATATTTGGTCAATTAAAAGGTCAAAACAGGTAGTTTTAAAATACGTCATGAGTTACTTGCACTTTAGGGAGTCCATAAGTCAGTCAAAAATAAATTATTGATTTGAAATTTTGGCTTTGGTATCGTCCATACTTCGTTCTCTCAATGTATTTTCGGTTTTGTTGAATATTTTCTTTAAAAAATTGGTTCTATGAAATTTTCTGAAAACAAAATATGTTTTGTTGGATTTGTAGTGGTAAAAAACTTCAAAATGCTGAACATCTGAAGACTGCCGTTATTTAATACAGTTTATTGCTACTTTTTTTTGCTTTTAGTTTTTATTACTTCAAACCTCCATTTTCTACGATTATTCAAAACTTTATCGTTTTTCCGCCAAAATAACAGGATTAGACTTCATCAATAGGTCATTATCTCCTAACCTGCAGTTACTGGGTATTTTCACTAACACGATCACTGGGGTCTTTTTTTAGCCCCCCTTGTAATCTTCGGAACCAATTACACCATCGCGACTGAAACAAACGGCAATCGATAGCCCAGGAAAAGTTCATCGACGAAAATAACTTGTGTGCCCTAGAGGTCAGTGCGTGGCGTCACAGGTCAGTAAAAGGTCAAAATCTAGCCGTTCTAGTTTACATTTAGTTTATAGACCATATTTTTCATTTTTAAAAGCCATCTTGGTTGCAACCATGATCACCCAGAGTGCTCTCAAAGATATGACACACATCCAGAATTAGCTAATAGAGATTTTGGCAAAATGTGAAGGTCAAGGTCAGGTCACATTTAAGTCCACTTATGCCCAAAAAATTATACGATAGTTATGCAACACATGTTTACATACTATTTTAGGTACGAAATCAAATTGATACTCATTTTACCACCTGAACTTAATGTAACGTGAAGTAAAGGTCAAGTAAAGGTCAAATTCAATGTCACGAAAGGTCAAAATTTTGAAAATTGAATAATACAATAAATCAATACATTTTTATTAACCAGTTTGGACTACAGAAAATAGAGTTGCTGCTGCTTTATTTTGTCTGTATCTGGTCAAAAAGGCAACAAAATGAAATTTCTAAATTTTGACGTCACGAGTTACCCATACCTTAGATTCTCATCACACAGTCAAAAATAACAGATATCATTTTTAAAACTTGGTATAGTGGTGAATATGTATAAGCAGAGTAATTTTTTATTTACATATATTCCGTTTTTTACATATCTTAAAAAACGTTTTGAATTTTTGTCATTTTTTCCAAAAAAAGTATATTTTTGAAAATTTGGGGGTCAAAAATAACTTTTTTCCCAAAATCAGAGATGCCATATTTGTAGCCCTTGACATTTGCTATCTTCTCACGTTTTGATTCCATTGTCTACTACTGGATTGTACTGCCTCCTAAAGTTTAGCTGATTTGGTGTCAAAATCGGGTGTTGACGTCACTAACTTAGCTTAGTCTTAAAAAAATCTGACGAAATTTAAAAACAAAAAAGTTGCAGAGTGTTTAAAAAGATTCCCGGTCAGGTACTAGAATTTGCGTTGATAGCGGATGCAATTATTTCGTGCAATATTCCAGATATTCATCGAGGGGGGGAGGCACCCCCCAGGATTCGCGGGTTAAGTACAAAATCAATATTCATTGAAGTTTCTTGAGTAGACGTACAATTGATGATGGGATAAATTACTCCAAGTGTCACCGTTTATATCTTCACTAGTTTTAAGTTTTTAGTTTATTGCGAAAAAACCCCATGTGGGGGGTAGATTATGCCCCCCAGCGGGGCGCGTTTAACTGTGGTGATCACGCAAAGGAATGCTTGAAGAAATCAAAAGATGGAGAACAGTGACAAGCATTGCCATCATGCATGTCAAATCTGCTTCGTGTGCCGTTCATTGCCAATGTATTAACTGGATATCGATGAAAGGCCACATGCGACCAAGATACCTAAGTACTGCTTTTTCATGGTACATTTAACATTAATACAGTGTAGGAAAAGCGCAACTAAGTGGCACATTCGATACAACAATTCGGGCAGAGTTAGCATAATTCATGCTACCACATGGAAAAGCTCAAACATATTATATTAGCAGTAAACACGATAGGATGCCCTAATCTACCAGCAGTGATAGCAACATAACAATACTATCATCCGCAATTCAGATGGAAAAAGCTCTGACAAAAATATGCTTGTGTTAAAAATGACCCTTATTGCTTTTAACCCTATCCCTACGGGCGGCCAGAATTACGTTAACCTGGGGGGCAGATCTGTCCCCCGAGATCTCAAGAAACCCTCTGACGATTTCGATGGGACGGGACACCATTCGATTTTGTCGTGACAAGATTTGAAACCATGCAATTCACTTTTTTTTGTTCAAAATGGGGGGTTAAAGGGCCAAAAAATATGATTTTTGTGAGTTTAGAAAGGCCATTTGCGACCCATGTGATTCGACCGATTGTTATGCCCGAACGTTTTTGAGCTTCCAATGAAATGGTCTTCATTATTTAAAAGTGACAAAGTACCAAAAATGAAAAATCCTATGCGTACTCAGGGATTGAAAAACTGGGAGATTTTTTTGAATAAATATATGCTGTTCGTAATTATTTGGGACGATAGTAACGTCACATGTGGGCTTTGCTACTGTATTTGGTAAAATAAAACATATTGTACATAGGCGGATCCCTGCCAGCAATTAACTTGGGCACTGATCGGGCACAATGGGATTAAACAATTGAAGTTCGGCCTTATTTAGACGAAGATATCACCTCCATTTTATGTACCTGAGTGCGCCTCTGCGCCGAAATATGTATGATCCAAGAATGTATGATGTATATAGCAGTGGTATAGCTTCTGACGCATTTATTGCACTGCAAACTACGAAGGAAGTATGCGCCGCACAACGGCATTCGTAATGCCCTCCGAAAAACATGAGCCTGGAGCCGCCTCTCCAGGACCGATTTTTCAAAAACTTAATACAACACGCGTCATTCAATTTTTAGGAAACGTCTAAAATTAAAAAAACGCTAGGCGTAATGGTTACAAGCGGCAGGACGAAAAACTTACCCGGCGGTATATAATCTCCCCCGCAGGGAATTAGGGTTAACATATTTACATTTGTGAGATAGAAAATAAACCATTTGGCATTGTTTGAGATATGACTTAATGATTGTTGATTCCAACATATTTTTAATATTTAATAACCTTATTTCAATTGAAGGCAAACTGATCATCTGAGTACGACTTTGCCTATTTGTCTCATCACATCCCACTGCCGGAAGTTAGATCGTTCCTACTTACGGTACCGCTGACGTCACAGTCCACCCCCCACTAATTAGCTGATGGGACGCCAGTGTCGGCCACCTGCGGAGCGCCACCTGGTGGTGCCTGTCACCAGTGTCACAGTTCGACACTCGATAGCTTCTGCTGTGGTCCCGAAATGGTTGACAGCATAGTTGATCCAGCCAGGTCTGTACACTGACAGAAACAGTCCACTGTCAGTCCACTGTCAGTCCACTGACAGTCCACTGACAGTCCACTGTCAGAACACCGCTGTGGGCACCACAGACCACTGCAGTAGTCGCAGACCGCGGCAGAGGGCCGACACAAAGGTCACAGGTCAAGTGAAGCTTGCAGATCAAGGTCATCCGCTTATCAGCACCGCTGTTCGCTAGCTGCAGCAGGTGTTTTACAATACAAATGCGCTGTGTAAAGGATCATAATGCTTCTTAGGTACGTGCAATTATGTGTGTTTGGCAGCTCTTTTTAAGGGTTTGTGCTTATGCAGTACACATCTTGCATAGTACTGTAAAATGTTTACGTATAGATTGTCAACAATAACACAGCCTTAAGTATGACTACCCAAAGATCAAGGACAGTTTTAAACTATGGAAAATGTGATGGTCGCGGCGTTTGTGGGTGGCGTTTGCGGGCGGCGTTTGCGGGTGGCGTTCGCGGGCGGCATTCGCGGGCGGCATTCGCGGGCGGCGTTTTTTTTTTTTCGTTTCTGGGCGGAGTTGGCGGGCAAATGGAAAACAAGTTTGGTCCGGCGATGCCTCAAAGCATTGCCCCGTGCATAACATGTTTACGTATAGATTGTCAACAATAACACAACCTTAAGTATGACTACCCAAAGGTCAAGGACAATTTCAAACTATGGAAAATTTGGTGGCCTTCAATACCGTCTCAGTTACGCCACAAATATGGTTTAGTTATTTGCTGATAAGCACCGAGTGACCGATGAGAAAGAAACCTAAGGAGACTCTCCAACCATCCGTTTTAATAGATGTTTTCAGTCATTTTCGTTTGCCGAACCGCAAATTCAAATGATCCCATTTTAAAATCAATTTGATTCAGAACATATGAACTATTTGTTTATGTCTTAACTCACACGACAATTTACCAATGAAATACTACATTAATGACTTCAGGGTCCTAGAATTGCTTCGGAGCTAGGGTGCGGAGTGGAAAATTCCGGCTTAAATAAGCATAAAGAATGGAAATTTCAACCAAAAACCATATGTGCTCGACTTTATTCAGACGGAGTGAGTGAGGCCGCGAAGCGGCCTCACTAACGTAGTCTTACAGATGGGCCAAAATTTATACCGACGCGACCTTTTTAAATCTTGCTTTTGCTTGCTTGGCTCGCATGTGCTTGCGTGGGTTTCAGGGATACTACTGTTTCAGTGCTTACTGAATATATCAAAAGTATATCACTGATAATTTTATCGTAAAATACACATGGTATCAGAATGGACTACGTGAAAAAATATTTGAGACACAAAAACAGAAACTAGTACATCAATCCATAAATAAACACAAAATCATAACAGCCGAATGATAAGCACGATGCTTTAACTTCGGATTCACCTTCACATGTGAGAATCAGAATAAAATAACTAGGAGATAGCCCCAGAAAGGTGCAGGTATGTTTGTTTTACTATTTGCACAAACAACAATGCTTTTGCCTATCAGTTGCCGGACGAAAATGAAATAACTCGCTCCGTCTGCTTCATGCCATGCATGCTTTACTAGTCAATACCCAAGTACTTGATCACCAGAATTTGTTATTATCATACTTATGTCAATTCCTATACCTGTCTTTCCCTCTACAGGCTGTCCCTATCATTAGATCCATAAATCAATATCAGGATTACAATTATCCAATGCATTTCAAAATAAGAAGGGGAAAATTAGCAGTAAAACTTGAGGAAATGAGTGGTGAAAATAGTATCCATAGGGTGTCATTTTCCACCCGAATTGCCCAATGCTAGGATACTGAATGACAGTACCAGTAAATACCAACATTAAAGGGTAATTCCACGCAAATAAACGGTTTAATGTCCTGAGCCTGTCGGCTGTACTGAGTACATATCGTGAAAATGGACCCAACTCATATCGGCGGAGCATCCGGTCATTTCTGAAATACCTAGACGTCATCCATTCACGTGGCAAATAACATATCGTGCACTGGAAGCCATCACTCTACATCCGTGTGTACACACTGTCAGGGTGTCATGGTACCATGGGCGTGCATCCGTTGGCGCCATTATTACATTGTCAATTGTGCGTTGATAAGCGCGAGCGATGAGTGGTATACGCGTAAACGTGTTAACTGTATGTATACGGACCGTTTATAAGATACAGCGGGTATGAGGTACCCAGCTCGTAACAAACTAGGACTATGGATGCGAAGTGTGGACGATAAAGATCCGTCGTACTGCGCCTCGCGTGCCCATGTCTTGAGCTTCATTACAATCTGTCATCGCTTATCGGGCAACTGCAATGTTCGGTGCATTTAGCGCTTACATGCACGTGCGACTGTTGCTCGTGGCTTGTAGTTGCAAGTTCCAAAGGTAAATCGAAAAATATCAGGACGAGGTATAAGAGCATATTTGTTGTTGATAATGTTCCGGTCTGATTTGTTTTCCTATCACCGTGTCGTGCGGCGTGTGAGGTCGTTGCGACCCGACGACACAGACAAAACTGACACTGAAGCTGACATCAAGCAGTGACATACCTGCTGATACGAAGACCGACACAGACACGAGCACTGCTCATCGGCACGAGAGCGGAACATCGTCAAAACACTGACACTGACATTGGCGATGACACTAACACCGATACTGAAATTTATATTGATGCTTCTACTGACGCAGATAAAAAACATGAACGCTGACGCACTCTGACAGTTAGCACTGACGCTGACAATGACGCATATCAACTGACACCTGACGCTCAACACCCGAAACCTGCCGCCTGATACCTTACACCTGCATGGCACATGACACAGGGCACTATACACGTGGTACTCCAAAGTTTGTTTTTTGGTATACACTAGAAATATACTATAAAGACCAAAACCATACCAAAAAGTGAAGGCCACAACCAGATCTGGAATAATATACCATGATATGGCTGCATCCTACTAGCTGCGTGTATGGCGCATTTGTTTCGATCAACAACCTCATATATAAGCGTAATGGTAAGCATTGTCCCTGCGACCCCCATTGGCCGAGTCGTCTTATGACGGCGGCCATCTTGGTACTCACAAAAGTAGTCGGCGGACGGCGCGATTGCATACTTTGGCTAATAACTCGAGAATCTTTGGATGGGCTTGACATTTTGACCCCAAAAATCGAAATAAATACCCTCAACCTATATTTTTATGATACAAGTTTGAGATATTTATGTGAGGAAAGTCTCGAAAACTTGGCTTGAAAAGTGGCATTTTAACATGTAACCCTATGGACAAGTAGGAGAAGTCACGCCCATGCTACCATATAACTTTGGACCCCCCGCACATGACACATGACCCTTGGCACCTGACACCTGACGCCTGACACTAGCACTGCTCCTACCAGTGATACCAGTGACACAAACGTTGATGATGACACTACCAGACAGAGGCACACTCAAAACCTACGGAAACCATGCATGGTTCTCTGAGAGGTCTCCGAACCCACTAGCTAATCTCTGAAAAGAGCCACAAGTTTGGAGACCATGCAGGGTTCGCCATGGTCTCGACACGTAAAATTTCTCAGTGGAGAAGGTACAGCTGAAACCATGCACGCTTCTCAGATGAAAAACGGCAGCGCCGGCAGGAATCGAACCTGTGACTATTCGCATATGAAGCGAGCGCTCTACCACTGAGCTACTGAGGCTTGTGGTTGGGAAAGGAAAAAGACGAAACTAACCAAGGAAAATGCTTGATTAGGATGATGTCTGCAACGTTGCTTGTTTCACCGCTCAGCGCTGGCGTTTAAAGAGCACACTTAGGTAGGTATAGGTACTATCCAGAGGCAGNCATTGGGCGAAATTGAAAACGTATTTTCTGAGGTTGTTATGAAATAGCATTCTGCAGCTGTTGGCAAGTTTTTATCAACATACGACGATGGTTTGGTCTGGCCGTGCAGAACATATGGCTGTGAGAACCAGTGGATAGAGCCTGTAGACTTCGAGTGATAGTCGATCGGACCAGCCAAAGGGAGAGCGAGGAGAAGGCGCAGTCTGAAGCTGGTAATTACTGCTAGTACCTGCAGTGAGGTGTTTTCGTTTGCTCCCTGGTGCAAAGGACTGCCGGTCGTTTCGAATCGCCTGTGCGCAAACTGACGTGGGAGGCGGTGGCGAATATGCTTCAAGTGGGTGTGGTGCTACGCGCACCTTTTTTTTGTGCAAATAGGCTTTGTATTGCGTGTTTATGGTATGCGTTTGTGCACTGTTTGCGGGCGTATTTTGTGGTTCAGGCGAAGAAATATGCCAGTGAAGGTAAATGGCTAAGGTGTCTGTCATAGCGACTGGCATTTTGTGAAGATAAACTATTTAGATCGAGTAGATACCCTTTCGCAACGACATGGAAGCTCAGTGAACATTGCCTGTTGGCTCTCTGCGTTGGTGTCGAACTTCTCCATTGTTGTGGCCCGTGGTGGTCAGACGGGTTGCAGGCGTGGACACTGTGGCCTGACCCGGGGTGCAGGTGCCTTGCAGGTGGCGGGTGTGGTGCAGTCGGTCTGTGGCGGTATAGTCAGGCTGGGCGGAGTGAGTCGTGCAGTGGCCGGCGGCGGCTTAGCAGTCGCGTCTTGGTCACGCGTACCTCCGGCACTGGAGCGCCGCGCGGCGGGAGAAGAGACCGTGCCAAGAGACCAGCCTGACCGAGCAGCGGCATCAAGCTGTCGTGGCTCAGTCAGAAGGAGGAGCAGAGGAGGGGAGGGAGGTTCGAGGGAGAGGAGGGGGAGAGGTATATGTGGGAGACAGATGAATGTAGATGGAGATGGAGAGACTGGAGGGGAGCAGGGGGAGAGGGGAGGGAGCGGAGGGGAGGATGGAAGGGGAGGTGGAGGGGAGAGGCAGTGGGACGGCGTAGCACGTCTTGGTCGGACGAGGCAACGTGTCGTGCTGGGAAGACGGAGTGTCCGCTGGGCGAGCTTGATGACACGCGTTTTTGTAAAGGTTACGTGCAAGAGAGTAGCGCCTCTGATGACATGCATGCAGTGCCACTTATGTTTCTGGTGTCATACAAGAACAGCGTGGGGTGATGAGGGGTCGAGGGAGGATAGCAATTTTGAGGATGAGATTGAGGTCATTATAGTGGTCTGCAGTATGGCGTCGTACTCTTCTCGATCGCGTAACTTTAAAAAACCGGGTAATCAGTGGCCTCAGCCGGCCGTCATAGCGCCGTTTCCTCCGACCAGGCGGAGTTCCTTTCTATGTGCCTCTCCCCTCCCCACTCGCCGCTGCCTCGTCTAGCCGATCCCGGTCGCCTGCCTCCTTCAGCCGGTCTTCTCTGCGCCTCTCCCCCTCCGTCCTCTCTACCGTGTCCTGTTCTTTCTCCGCTCGCTCTCCCCGTCCTCTTCCCCTCCGTCCCCTCCCTCCCCTCCCCCTCCTCTCTCCTCTCTGACGGCAGAGTGATGCCGCTCGTCCGTCGGCTGGTCTCTGGCAGGTTTTTCCGCCGGCGGCGCTCCGTGTCGGAGGTGACCGTGACCAGAGCGGGCTGCTAAGCCGCGCGGCCACTGACGACCTCCTCCCGATCCCAGCCTGATATCCGCCACAGACCGACTGACCACACCCGGCCCTGCAGGCACTGCACCCCGGTCAGGCCACAGCGCTGCACCCGTCTGCACCACGGGCACAACATGGAGAAGTTCGACCAGCAGAGCAAGGCAATGTTACCTGCAGTTCCATGTCGTTGCGAAAGGGTTACTCGTTAAATAGTTTTCTCACAAATGCGTGCTTGATTTGCCATTGACTTCTGGCATATTTTCTTCGCTGACCACAAATATGCCCGCAAAAGTACAAAATCGTTCATAAACGGCAATGCAAAGCTATTTTGCAAAATGTAAGTGGCCCACTTAAGCATATTGCCAGCTCCCACGTCAGTGGCGCAGGGTTGAAACCGAGGCAGTCGCAGAGGCAAAGAACACCTCACTGCAGTGAAGATATATTACAGTCAACTGCGCCTTCCTCGCTCCTTTGGCTGGTCCATGATATCATCCGGAGTCTACAGGTCTCATCCACTGGTTTCACAGCCAATAGAGTGTCTACGTGAACGCAGCAAACATTGGTGATCAATGGCGCGAAGATGCGAAGATGTATTTTTATACGCTCAAATGAAGTATGTTGTGTGTTTCATTTTCGCCAGTGGGCCTGGTGCGGTATTTTTGTTTCTCTACTAGTGTGAAGCACTGTGAGGATAGATCGCAGAGTTATAGTTCACCATATGGTCGTCGTAGGACGTGAAGTGTATACTTCACAAAATAAATATTTAAGGCGCAATCGATATAAAAGTCGAAGAGCACGTTGATACATGTTATGTTCTGGTAGGCTGGTCGTGACTATTGTTGCGAGAATATTGTTGTGATCGGGGCGTGCTCGAGTGAATCAGGAAAGTACGGAATACGCGGTGCTCGGCGTGCTTTGCTTCCAGGAGAGAACCGATAATGACACTAGATGGTGGAGATACAAGAGCAGGGTACGAGCTTGGTTACTGAGGATGAGCTGGACAGTGAGCTAGAGAGATGAGGTAGATGGAGAAGAGAATGAGAATGGAGAGAGGAGCGAGAGAATGAGAGAGGGAGAGAGAAGAGAGAGAGAGAGATGAGAGAGAGAGAGAGACGGAGAGGAGACGGAGACCGGAGACGAGACGGAGACGGGGTAAGACGGAGAACGGAAGACGGAAGATCGGAGACGGTTAAACGGAGACGGAGCGGAGACGGAGACGGAGACGGAGACGGAGACTAGCTGGAGACCGGAGACGGAGAACGGAGACGGGAGACGGTTGGATGGTAAGACAGGGCAGATCGTGCGAAGGACGGGAGACGGAGAGTACGAGAGGAGCTTAGGAGACGGGAGGAGCAGTAGAGATCAGTGAGACGGAGTACTGTCCATGGATGATACGGAGACGGAAGACGAGAGACGGAGACCGGAGACGGAGACGGAGACGGTTAGGACGGAGACGGAGACGGGGAGTCCGGAGACCGGATGACGTGGGCGAAAAGGAAGTGTTGCTGTTGCTTGCGTACTTGTGATTGGGGAGAGAGATGTTCAGGGCTTGTGGGCAGAAATGCAGCAGATGAGCCAGTCCTATAAAGAGCATTTTCACAAATGTTTTAAATTGAAATATAAATGAATATAATGAGGTTATGGTTTGGCTCTGGCGGATCCAGACTCTCTCCGTGGGTGGGCATATTTTTGTGGCAAAAAGGTACCCCAATTGCTTTCACAATGGATTGGGGTCAGCCACCTTATTATTTGTATTTAAGCTTGAAAAATGCACTATTTTTGGGAAAATATACTTCTTCTGGAAAAATAATCACTTTCTCAGAAAAAAATAACGGAATTAAAATCTTTAAAAAATAATTTGTGTAGGAAAAAGTCACCTTTGCAGATGAAGAAATTCGATATTCCGCTAAAAATGATATTAATTCAGTTCAGCGTTACGACGAACGGAAGACAAATTGGATGACGATGGCTTCGTTTGACAAAGGTCACCGAAGTGACGCCGCAAAGTCGTGTAAAAATGGTAAATTTAGGGAGTAGAAAACGACATTTTCATTTTGAAGCCAGACCGTTATTGGAGCCAAACCTCAGGTAACCATTCTCCTGGTTTCACAGCTCGGTATAATTACAAATATTGATATGAAGGCAGTTTTGCATATACATTAGCCACGGATAGCAAATCACTATGATCGGTGCCAGTCAGCACTCAATAGTACATATCATAATAATAACTGCACCTATACATATTACATAATCATATGTACCAAACAGTATTAAACAACTGGTAATAGTGCAAATGGTTTGAAAGCAGCAAGACTGAACCTGAAATACTTTTCTGCACATAAATGTCCCTGTGGATCTGGAGGAGCCTGGTGGGAGATGACTTGGGAGATGATCCTGGTCTGGTCCCCCGTATTAGCTCTTCGGTCCAGCAAGTTGGGCACCGCTGGAGCAGCTTCCGGGTACCGATGTCCGCGTCCTTGCGTTCGCGTCGCCTTTTTCGGAACTCAGCAGGCTAGCTAGCTTATCATGCAGCTTTCTGGAAAGTTTATATTTTATGAAGGGAGTGGAAGCCCTGGGCCCAGGAATTACCGTCAAGGAGAGCCTCTGCAAGAGACTTAATGAAATTCATTTATCCATGTTCCTAATTTGCTTAATCAATCTATGAAAAACTGGGATGCGTGCATGCCGCAAGCAGAGCAAATTTTCCCCCCGTTCATCTTACTGGTAGACAGCAGGATATTTGACTGCTGCAAAGGCTATTTTATAAGGATTAGGTTGCTTATCATTTTCGCCGATTTTTTTTGTTGTTAATTTCTCGTATTGTGCTCCTAATATCATTGTTTGTCACGCTTCAGTTGGCAGGAAACGCGCAGGGGGCATACTTGTAGTTGAATACGCGCCGATTACCTGGGGCATTTTCCCCTGACGGCCCGCTCCCCTGGATCCACCCAGTAGGCCTGTCATGAATCAGTGACTCTGAATCGCTTAATCTACTATCAATAAAACCAAAGGATGTTGGAAACACGGTGATCTTTTTATCCAAATCCAGTTGATGATCAGCAGCTCAGCCTTTCTGACAATGTGGCCCGAAAACAGAAAGTGGACAAGACTGTCAGACTCCAATGTCCAAATAATAACAACGCCAGACTAGTGACTGGTTGCTCTGTTGCCGTCTTCTCTTGTCAAGACCACCCAGCTGCCGACACAGCCGCGATCTCACGATGGAAGCAATGGTTTGAGCATTGAAGGGTGCCGGCGGCGTGAGGCGCCGAAATCGATAGCCGCCACTCTCCATCTGCTCACACTGAAAGACAGACAGTGATGGACGGGATATTTCACAGTGAATGGACGGCATATTTCCAAAAGGCGAGATATTGAACCTCGTCCTTCATATGGTTTGGAAAAAGCCAGATTCGGTGCTATCTTAGGCACTGATGAATCGGTGCGTGCCCTTTTTCAGTGGGGAGATTCCACAGGGTATCGCAATCTGCGCTCGTGGGTAGGAGAAACGAGTCACGGTTAGCGCCATCTGTGAAGCAGGTAATCAAAGAAGGAATAGATATAATCTAAGAGCGGTATGGTACAAATATTTTCGATATAAAAAAGGGAAAAATATGTCTTTTTTCGTCTGATGAAGTAATGATTTGATATATTGTACATTGTACTGATAGTGTCATAATATGTCAAATACAATCAAGATTAGCCTCAGTCATGAACAATCTTTGCCTGAATGTTGATCAGACGCTTAGAATACGTCTACAGATTGATTAAAATGGGAATCTGATGATGCAATTCCAAAGATTGCAATTCAATACAAGGCCCAGGGAGGAGAGCTTCGGCTGTTTTGAACAACAAGCATATGCCATGAGAACGACCTGTAATAATAACGTAAAGATGCAAACCTGATAACTTAAATTCGTATCTTGGCGAATATCTTGAAGTTTTTAGTCTGTAGGTCTTATCTGCGGCTATTTTTCCGGTTAGCTGCAGAGTAATTCAGCAACAGCTGGGATTGATGTGGCTGTGTTTGGTCTTTGGTTCTGACTGATAAGTGCCGGCTTCTGATAATAGTATCTTAAGGTGAGGATACTCGAGGGGGGGCAATAGGGCCGATGCTCCCTCCAAACGCGTACCAAAATATCAGGCGCAAATTATTTCGATATCCTATTTCCTTGAGTGATCGGTAGAAGCAAGCGAGAGTCATTTTCTAGAGATGCTTGGAGGTTTAGAATCAGTTGTTAATTGAATCAAGTCATATGCGGAATACCGATGTAGGTTTTAGAATTAGTGCGATAATGAACGGGCTTTTCTTTGGGATTAGATTCATGTCAAAATCACATTGCGTTACTGGATCCACGTGCAAGTGATTAAATAAGTTCGGAAATTAGTTTGCCTATAGGATATTTTTCTTTATTCATCTTTTCGGAATTGTGATTTTGCACTGATTCTATTTGGCATCATATCATTTTTAGCCTTGAGATTTGTTATATCGGAGTTACTAGCTGATTCTTTCAGTCTTCTGTAGGATTTAGTCTATGCCTTGATTATGCTGTGCATCCATGGAAGGTTGGCTTGTGTTGGCTGTCAGACGTATTTGCGCCGTCATTCTACTTAGATTTAAAATTGCATTTCTTGTCTCGGTTCCCACAATCGTGACTTCGATTGTACTACTACAATGGACTAGTTGCAGGTTACCTAACCCATTGTTTTTATGCATTTGATAGAACGCAAATTATTTTAAAATATTTTATATATTGTCAATGTAATATAAATTCCTCTGAATTATCAGCAAATTTAACTAATTAAGTATATTTGCGTAATTTATAATTCTGCTCTCTGATTGGTCGTAACGCAATTTAGCAATAGTTAGGCGATCGACGTTAGTTAGTTAGATAGACGTTAGTAGCAATAGTTCAGGCGATCGACGTTACCTGATGTAGCTTGATCAGTTCGGTTGACACATTTATTTTTGATATAGAGGTTCTTCGGACAAATAAACATGAGATTTATCGCACGAAAATCAAAGCACGTGATATGGCGGAATTAAACAGATACAAATTATTTTTTAATCACGCCACTTAACAGAAGCAAACACATAACTCAAGTTGTGGAATTCTACCCTGTGACCAAATCAATTATCTTAAAGGCAGTTCAAAGGCGTTTTAACGGATAGCTACAGCCAGACGGATCCTAAGGATAATCTAAATATGTTTCTATACCAGCTCTGGGCCCGACAGAAGCTATTTCAAAACAACATTGAGGGCACAGTTGCATTTTGCAAGTGGTTTCTGGGGCATTGTTCCAGTGAGGGCAGCATCCGGATCTGAGCCCACTTAAAAACTTCCTGTGGAGGTAGCTAAACAAGTTAATAGGTGTTAAAGAGAATCATCCAGACCAGGGAGCAGCTAAGACAAGCCGTGGGAGCTGCACTGCGGACCATCCCCGCCGAACATGTGCCCGCAAACATTCTTCGTGAGATGAGGTGGAGGGCATAGTTGTGCCTCAGTCGTACAAATCCTATCTCGAAACATGTGCGTATATAGTATTAAGGTGAATAATTGTGTTTTGAATATGCACAGTATAAATCTCCATGACTTTCTGAACAGTTTGGGTGTGAACAGTTAATCAGAGAAGAAGGAGCTGAATCAATTGTATTTGCCACGGGAAACCGGGATAACATGCTTTTTCATAGCCCAGCCGGAAACCTTATTGCTAAATGAACGTCACTACATCAAGAGCCTTTATAAAAAAGTAACTTATACATGCAAATCCCGCGAAATATTGATTCGTATGCAAATGATGTGTATCACGTTGATCAGCACATTTTTATAATTATTTTGCAAATATTCACCAAACAACCTGCAACTAGTCCATTGTTACTTTGTGAGCCCTAACTTCGTGAACACTAACATCGTGAACCGTATCTTCGTGAACCCTAATTTTGTGAACCCTTACTTCGTTATATCCGAATAGATATATTTTTGTAATAAATTTAGTCCGAATGCTTTGTAGGGATGGCTTTCCGAGGTCAGGACCCGCGCTAAGCAGAGCTTGTTGCGCTGGTCCTGACCTCACCACTCGATCGCGCAATTCCTGTTTGTCGGCAGAATTTAGAATTTATTTTACTTTTTAATTTAATTTAATTTATAGATACAGCTTTAACCGTATTCAAACTGCAAGTCTTGGTTTAACCTGCGACGCTGACCACTAGGTATGTTGCGGGGATATGTTGATGGACGTCCATTAAGAAAAGATAAACCTCCATTTGTCTCAGGTCACTTTATTGGACAGGTTATGTTATGATATGTAAACTGCTATCAAGATGCAGGTACCGGTGCCTCTTCTTTACGGGCCAGGCTCTCAACAATAATAATTATACAGGCGTGCATACGCTCGAACATACCGCAACTCACCAGCATAGCGGAATTATTCTTTACATTCCTAGTTTGTGGTTCGATTTGATAGAAAAACAAGAATAACGATGTTGAAATCGAGCTTCGTAGTGGCACTGCGGATCACGAGTTGGGCACTTTGGGAGTGATTTTTGACATTTTTGTTTGCGAAAATAAGGCAATGACAAAAACGTGACTGGGGGTGACACAAAGCACCGCGACAGATGCCCCATTATCCAGCTGTCGAGAAGATTTGTCCTTTTCTCCATTCCATTCGGCTGTGGGGAAACATTGGCATTTTTTGACGAAATTTCCTACATTTACCCTACTACCACATCTGCCGTTCAAAAAGCGACTTAAGACAGAGATACCTACATTGTGAATGTAGCATTAAGGGTCGGACACCAACACAATATTGCATGACTCTTCTTGAACTGCCTCATCCGGATGATATCGCAAAAAATATGCTAAAACAAGTTTAAGGGACTAAATATTATTTTTAATCGTTCTCTTATGCTCACCAAAGCAGCACAAATACAAAAAACTGTAATTTATATCATTTGTTTGTCATAATAATATAAAAACGGTTTGCGATTTCTACACACCACTAGAAAATATGGCAGTGATTAAGTGCCAAATTCAGCGCAGTTCAGACATTTCCGTATTTGTAAACAACACTGTACAGCGAGTACCTTAAAACAATATAAACAATCCGATACCAAAAAAACTCGGTTGGAAGAAAAAAAATGTTGGAGCTTAAAATCCCTTCGTAAAAGTACAAAAACCCTTCGGGGCAAATCTTTCCTTCGTGCCTATTATTGAGCTTAAATCAGACATAATTAGACATGAAATGTTTTCTGACATGATAAATTTGGGCAGAATGCTTAAGGAAAAATATCACTATTTTCCATAGTCGCGCAAGGCTGCAATTAATTGATTTTGGTACGTGGTGGTGGCGGACTCGTCAAGCTCATTGGCTGGAATAAAACTGAACTTTGAACGATGATATTGGGCCACTGGGCGCGAATTAAAAAACAAAACAAAACGGACTTCATGGTGCTTATCAAATCCGGTTGTTCTTTAACATATTAAATTTTAGTTTGAACGGACAGTGTCCCTTTAAAGTATTCTTACATTGTTTTTTCTTCTATTCAAAACATACACCCAGATACCAGAAATAGATGAAAGGCTCAACAAACATTTAGATGCTTACAAATAACATACATGATACAAATAGTTTGCAAATTTGAATTAAAACTTCTCGAAAATGATGGATATTTACATATTTACATTGCATTTATAGCATATCAGCAAATTGTCAAATCAAGAACCAGTGACACCAATTTAGAGAAAGCAATACCAACTTGGAATATTTTTAGGTCCAAGACATATCATTCTTAAATAATTGCGCCACACAGCGCGGCGGTGCGTCAAATTTGAGCACTATACCCTGGATATGCATTCTCATCGATGCGTCACATTATGCAAAGCGCGGACCTTTAAAAAAATGTGCGTTCAAAAGTGTGGTAAAAAAGTGTTAAAGCGAACTATTTTTCACAATAATATAAGAAAATAGCAACACAAAACATCAATGTGATGATAAACGGCACGATTTTTTAACCTCCATGTAATATGTTCGGTATTTAAATTGCGCCGCGGAGCACAGTGGTGAATTTTCCGATTTAGCGTGCATAAATTCATGTGGGTCGCTTACGGTACCTGAAACATACCCTTTTGGCCACTGAAAACGAGTTTATTGTTAAAGGAAATAGTTCACCTTCAACATGGGT
Organism: Semibalanus balanoides; assembly: GCA_014673585.1. Taxonomy (NCBI): domain Eukaryota; kingdom Metazoa; phylum Arthropoda; class Thecostraca; order Balanomorpha; family Balanidae; genus Semibalanus; species Semibalanus balanoides. The sequence continues at coordinate 29,133 of VOPJ01005249.1, read as the reverse complement.
TTTGAACTTAGATAGCAGTTTTGTAGCCCGTGTTGAAAAACCTAATTGCAAGTTTTCTAGGCTGAAAGGCTCTCCAGCCGAATATATTTGACTTTTTGTCGAAGGAATGTGGGCCATAAAAAATAATGTCAAGAATGTAGGCCTTCTACACCTGGGCAGAGGCTATGCAGTAATCTTACGCGACTACTTTCGAATATCTAATTGGCCGAGCCACGTTTGACGTTGCGGAGAGTACGCATATAGTTTTGATACAATTAATAATGTACGTACTTCTGTCCTGAATCGGCGCGATGTATTTTTGACATTATGAAAACAAAGTTGTATTTCAAAGTATAGTCAAATCGTGTTTGAAAAAAAAAATCCAAGGTGAACTATTTCCTTTAAAAGTGCTCCTAGTTAATGATAATTTTGCAAAGTCGTGGCATTTTATGCCTTTGAAGGCATAGGCAATACGAGCCAGAAATTCTCCCTTCCGCATAAATTCACCGGGGTCGCTTACGACACCCAAAATGTATCCTGGGATGCTTTTGAGCGCTGAAAACGAATTTTGTGTTAACAATTACATTACAATTATAATTACAAATTACAACTACAATTATAATTACAGTTACAATTACAGTTACATACAAATATTTTTGCGTTAAACCATTACTAATGGTAGACATCATGGTGGCTGTTGCAAAGCAATGCATTGTTTTTTAGCAAAATACGGCACTAACGGCATCATCTTGTATGCAACTATTTTTACAAATTTGCCATGTTTGAGCGTCTATAACGGGCAAGAGTGCAAAAGGCTGCAAAAGCAAAGCATTGTATCCGAAGTAACTCGAGGTGCTGTTCACGGCTGTACAGGTTTCATCTGTCACGAGCGTTGTATTCATTGTTGATTTTATACTTCAAAATGTAACAAATTCAACGAAATTTATGTGTGATCTAAAAAGTAGACAAAACCGGACCTTCGTAATCCGGGAAGTTATTGGCCCTAAAAATAGATTCAATGAACTCTCTGCTCTCTGTTTAGCAACTTATTTGAGCTGCCGGGTTCCAATTGTCCCGTATTTTTCATGTTTTATAACATCTGACATTCTGTCAGCTCACTGGCTATGTGCGGAAGACACTACTTTGACAGCAATTTCAGTGTTATAAGGCTTCAGAATCAATTAAACATGATGATTTTCTATAAATACAGACAATTTCGAATTGGTATCGGAAATAAAAAAAAAATGAAAAACATGCATCCGGACTTTATGCGGGCTAAGTAAAAAAATTCACCATTGTCGAGCGGCGGAAAGTTTTGCGTTTTATTCCCTGGACAACTGCACTCTTTCTGTTATTTGTAATATTGACCTGTTGATTTCCATCGAAACTTGTGGTTATGAAACAGAGGCAAAGCCATTATTCATTATTACCGATCGCTTTTTGTTATGAGGCTTGATCTTTTTTGGGGGGAAACAGGCCACTTTAGGCCTTTGGGGGCATGGCCCTAAATGCCCCCCCCCCCTGGATCCGCCAGTGACTACTTTCAGCATTGACATTGGGGTTGGAGAGTTTTCTGATGAACTATTTAGCTTATGGTATTGTACGGCCTCTACATTTTCCAAATAGTTCCGACCTTAACGCTTAACTCGCGAAAGTATGCTTATAAAAGTTATCGTCCGCTCATGTGTGTCAACCGGAGGCGGCTTCCTGAAGAAAATGTTGACGGGAAAATATATTATCGCCTGGGTGAGGGTAGCTGTGCTCCTTTAATCGGAGTTAACTTTCTCATAAGCTAGATTTACCATCAGTGATGTTGTGAAATATGTATCTTAACTTTAATACGATGGTGCGACCCTGCTAACTGACCTGAGTAGTTAATGTCTGCTTCAGCGCAGCTGGCTGCCACCGGCGTTGAAAAACAAACAATTTGATGTCACATCCGTCTTTGCTAAGAAATGGAGCGCTGAAGAGAGTTTGATTGCATGCGACTGAGGCTTGCAATGCAGACCGAGACCGCTGAATGTTTACAGCCGCGCAATCTGACCCAGCACAATTAATAAACACAGGCGTACAAACCCCAGGCGGATAAACATTCAGCAGTCAATCAGGCAGTTCAGTGAAACGTCGCGTCGTAGTTGTCTTGGTTCGGTCAGTGTCAGGAGGCGTGATCTGGGTGCGGGCCTCGTCTGCCGTCAGTCTGCTCAGTTCGGACAGTGACCGGACGGTGCGCTCAGTTCGGACAGTGACCGGACGGTGCGCTCAGTTCGGACAGTGACC
>VOPJ01005249.1:0-26370 GCA_014673585.1 Semibalanus balanoides | reverse complement strand
TTTTGCATTTTATTCCCTGGACAACTGCATTCTTTCTGTTATTTGTAATATTGACCTGTTGTTGGTTTCCATCGAAACTTGTAGTTATGGAACAGAGGCAAAGCCATTAAACATTATTACCGATCGCTTTTTGGTATGAGACTTGATCGTTTTTTTGGGGGGCAAACAGGCCACTTTAGGCCTTTGGGGGGGGGGGGGCATGGCCCTAAATGCCCCACCCTGGATCCGCCAGTGGCAGGGAGTAGGGAAAGTGGCACGTCTGACGCTATTTTGATCTGGAGCGATTCACAATCAACTTAGCTTTTGCACGATCGCGATACACTAGCGGATCCAGGGGGCGGCAGGGGCAAAAGCCCCCCCCCATTCCACGCTTGACAGGGGCGGAAATATAAATCATCCCCCTCTCCCCCCCCAAAAAAAAAACACATAAACACAAAAAATCCTGTAATAAAAATAAAAATGCGAAATAATTCGGAAAGCTAAAAACCGAGTAAGAATTGCCCTGCATTGTATCTAAAATAAAGCAAGTTTTCGCAGTTAATAGTCCAAAAATTACGGGCCATTTAGAGGAAATGTCGCGAAATAGCCGCCATGAGTCCCATTTATGATGATAACATACCGGCGTTCATTTTGTATGTATCTGAGTGCACTAAACACGGCGAGAAATCGTATTTTGGGTATAGGTAAGTTATACAATATACATTTATAAATTTACACTATATAACATTATATTTTTCACGACTCGAACTCCCTGCCCCTCTCTCTCCTCGCTCCCAGGGTCAAGGACCCGGAGGTCAACAGTGAAATCACCCCTCCCCAATATTGGGAGACTGGATCCGCCAGTGATTTCGGTCGGATTGGAGGAGGCATGACCCTAAATCCCCCCCCCTGGATCTGTCAGTTAAGACGTAACACATTTAATGAAATAGCAAAATCTGTTTAGCTAAGTCACGAGCACATGTATGATTAAACTTGTATGATATTTCGTGGATGAATCAAATTTACGCAGTAAGGCGCCGTAGTTGATGATGGACGAGCGAGCGCAAAGGAAATGTATGGTGAATTTTAACTCGATCGGACAACTAGTTTCTAAGGTACAAAAAAGGGTGTGCACGTGCGCAGGTGCAGAGGTTCCCATCACCAACGTGTGGGAAGGAAGCAAGCGTCTGAGAGGTCCCTAACCCACACACCAAATCTGAACACATTCTGCTCAGCAGTTCCTGAGATATAGAATAGGGGTGTGCACGTGCGCACATGCAGAGTCCCCCCCCCCCACTCCTAGTTGTGAAAGTAGTGACTGAGGGGTCCCTAATCACACACCAAATTCGAACTCAATCGGGTCAGCCGTTCCTGAGATATATAGCAGGGGTGTGCACGAACACACGTGCACTGTGCACTGTACAGTCACCCCACCCCTGGGTTGTAGGAAAGTGGCGGCTGAGGGGTCCCTAACCACACACCGAATTTGCACATAATCTGCCCAGCCGTTATAGAGTTTGTGTAATAAAACACTTTTTAACACCCCTCGGCCCTCACGTGGCACGTGGCACGCGCAGTAGTAGGTGTCACCCACTTGAGTCGGCACTCAAGATCTCAAATAGAGAGTCTCAAAATAGTTGGATGGGGTTGGATTGGGGCTGCTCACAACAGAAGCCACTTGTAAGAGGTGCAGGTTGCAGAATGCAGAGATTGAGCTTTTCAAAAGCTCTTCACGAGTCGGGTCGGCCGGGCCGCTCATATTTTCCCTTTTACCACGTATGGATGAGCGAGCGTTTCGCGCTCGCTATATAATATATAAATTAAAATTATACGCCCCACAAACGAGCAGTTTCGGTGAAGAGCTAAGCTCGTGTCCCGACGCTATTGGCTCTGAATAGTGAACCACTATGATGGTGAGGGAACACATTTCGTGAGTTTAATTGAGCGGATGAGGGCATGGAGCCTACCGCGAAACCATACACACACACACACACTGTCACGCCATTCCAGGTTAACCATACACACACTGTCACGCCAGGTTAACCAGGTTACACACACTGTCACGCCATTCCAGGTTAACCATACACACACTGTCACGCCATTCCAGGTTAACTTATACAGGGGCGAAACCATACATACACACTGTCACGCCAGGAACGGCAGGTTACACACACTGTCACGCCATTCCAGGTTACACACACTGTCACGCCATATGACTGCCCGAATCTTTATCAAGTTAATTTTTCCAGGCGAAGTCATTGTAAGAATTTATGAACGAAATAGGTACGTTAAGACACCGAACATGTGCCATCATGCGGACACAAATGTAGGCTCTATTATTTGGCATTCAGCAGATTTCGATCTAAGTAACCAAATATACGGTTGAGTGGAAGTGGAACGGCAGCAGAGCTGTTTTGTTTCTTTGGGGTCAAAGTGAAGCTTTACCAATACAAATTAGGATCATTCATATGTATGTGTGTACCTATGTAAGTATAAATTGAACACACCGACATAACAATAGTCTCGTGCGGCACATATTTACTTGTTACTGGACTCAGTGGCGGCGGATTGTATTTCCGATTGGGGGCAAGCAATCTCCAGGGGCACTCCAAGTGTCAGGGCCCCCTCTTAGGACTGAGGGCCGCCTTCACTACCTGGACTGAGAGCCCCCTCTAACCGGATGATGTCTTTCTCATACCGACTGAGGAATCTCTCAGGATGACCGAGGGCCAACTAAGAGCCCCTCAGGCTGATCGAGGGCATATTCAGGGCCCTCGGTCAATTTCATCGGCCCAGCAAAGAAACAAAAATGGAGGACCCCTCTAACATACTTCTGAGGGGGAGCGGGGTAAAATCATATATTTCCTCCAACTTCTTGAGTGGATGTGGAGCTTCCCTCCTGCCCTCCCCCCCCCCCCTCTTCCGCCGGCCCTGGCTAGACTGTACATCATACATGCATACTTGCCTTAGTAGTTAGTTGTTACTAATTTCGGTGAACAGCAGGCCTTTTTAGAGCAGAGCCTTTCGCAGTCGGAAGTGCTAACTGCTAACCCTCAACCCAGCTAAATCGGAGCGCTACATTTTATTTACACTTCAGATGCCACATTTTTGGCGCATGCTGTTGCTGTTGTTGCTTCTGGTAAATAATAACGAATCATTTTTCGTTTTCGATAACAATCACTTTGCAGATAGTAGTTCCTGGTAATTCGCACATCATTTCCTGCAACAGCGTCACCAAGTGTTCATGCAACATTTAACAGCGAGTTGAACCGATGCAGCTGTGAGCTGAGTCAATGCAGTTGTGAGCTGAATCGATGCAGCTGTGAGCTGAACCGATGCAGCTGTGAGCTGAACCGATTCAGCTGTGAGTTGAACCGATGCGAGCTATGAGCGAACGATTCAGCTCGTGAGTATGAGTTTGAACGATGGCAGCGTGGAGCTGAACGATTCAGCGGAGTTTGAACAAACGATGCAGCTTTGGCTGAACCGTGCATCTGTGAGCATGACCGATGCAGCTGTTGAGTTGAACGATGCAGTGTGAGTTGAAATCCGATGCAGCTGTGAGCTGACCGAAAGTGCAGCTTTGAGCTGAACCGATGCAGCTGTGAGATCTGCAGACTAAATTGCTTACAGCGCTGTCGATCGAAGAACCCACCCCGTGTGAGCACTGATAATATCCAGTGACTGCGGCGCTTCGTAGCACTTATGCCTCTGGCAGCCTCGTCATGGCCTGTTAAAACATGCTTGCCACACACCATCTGGCTCGCGCTAGTAACAGTCGAGAGCAAAGGCAGCGAGCGGACAGTCCACACCGTGCGCATATTCCATAACTTACACACAGCTCTCCTCCCCCCCCCCCACAGCGGGGGGAGAGGGTCCGATGCCCTGCCTGGTCCAGTCCGGACCAGCAATCGATGGTCGGCTGACACTGCCCTGCGCCACCTATTTGTCACGCTTTCTCCTCCGGTTAGCGCAAATCAGCGTTCTTCATTTCAACAGCGCACACACAATCACCTGAGGGGAAGTTGACTTTTGTTGCAGGCCTGAAAAATGTTCGACAAAGCCGGCGGCGCTGGCCAGCGCACTGTTAAGTACAGATTTGAATCAGCGCCGCTCTGGCCCTTTGACCGCTGATGGCGGTCATTTGTCATTGGTTGCGGCGGCGGCGATTCTGCGCGGCACCGCTCAAAGCCAGCCTGAATCGGGAACGCCACCGCCGTGCCGAGCACACAATTAACGTGTAGCGCCACTCCGCCGCGACTCTCCAGCCGCGCCACATTGACCGACCGCGGCGATCCTGACGCGGCGACAAAGGCGGCGCAGCAGCGGCGGCGATGGCGGCGCGCTCTGATTGAGTTACTGCGGCGGCGGCGGCGGCGGCGGCGGTGGAATCGATGGGTCGACGGCAGCGACTACCGCCGTGTCGTCACCGGTTAGCGGGGCTGCAACACGGCACAGGTCAACACCGGCCAATCCAACTCGAGTGTCAAATATTGAAACAGGCCAGAGTGGTCCGCTGGTAGCTAATGTTGGCGCTGGACTCTGGAGATGCTTGGCTCTGTAACACATTGGGGAAGAGCTCTTGCCGTTGATCGAAAACTGAATTATTAATTTATATAAAAAGTGAAAGCATCATGACAGTTGTTTGAAACTGGTGTATGCGTGGTGTCCTGTTTTTGTTGTTGAAAGAGTGCGATGAATGCTAAGAGAACGTCACTATTCCAGAAGGTGGTGGATGTTTAGGTTAAATTGTGAATGATAATATCCCAACAATCGATGCTTTGTGCAGTTAGTTTGCTGTAGTTTAACAAAAATAGTTGTTCTGATAATAGTTAAAAATGCAATTTCGTGATTTGAATGCTAGTTCAGACTTCAGAGCATTTGTATGTAGCGGATGATTCCTTCTTGCAGCTGTGCAAATTAAAAGTATCTCAGATGGTTGGAAAGCTCTTAAACTGGAAAGGGAAAAACATATATTATTTCGACGTCTTTCACATTTTTGTAATCGAATGGTACCTTAATTCGCTTTAAATGGTTCAGCTCGATCGCTACTGACGTCGTTTCGATGGCAAGTGACGTGACAAAAAAGTTCATATGGGTGTGACTTCCTCCCATATTTGTGAAATTCAGGACACTGTGTATGTGTCGGAAGCGCGTTATGATTTATTATACCTAAGTCAGGAATTGTTTGTGAGGCGGAAGTTATTCCATAGCTGAGCTTCAGTGTTTTGACAGCATCTATTCATCATCCTCGCGCTGACTATTCAGCGTGTGAAACTGCGTTGTATTTTGGCTTTCTGTCGGCTACCTCTCTGTCATTCGGGCCTGACATGGAGTCAACGCCAGGCAATCTCAGAGCGGTGTGTAATCAACCTGAAGTCAGCTGAGCAAACAGTTTGTGACAAATGGCGGCGGCGGCGGCGGCGGCGTCCGGCGGTGGGCTGCCGGCCGCTGTGTGAGTCGGCTCGGGCCAGTGTCAATATATGCCCGCTCCTGACCGGCCCGGCAGTTCGAGCACACCAAACCCGGCCGTACTATGGCGTCTGCCGCGACAGAGCCGCCGCAGCCTCCACCGCCGCAGCCGCCACCGCCGCAGCCGCAGCCGCCGCAGCCTCCACCGCCGCAGCCGCCACCGCCGCAGCCGCCACCGCCGCAGCCTCCACCGCCGCAGCCGCCACCGCCGCAGCCGCCGCAGCCGCAGCCGCCGCCGCCGCCACCGCCGCCGCAGCCGGGACAGCTTTTGTCACTCCTCAATCCTCACGCTGGAGCGACCCCGAGGAGCTGAACTGGCCCTGACGCTGGGCCAGGGCCGATAAGGTGCCCTCCACAGCCCATATAGGCCCAGGAACAGGGGTCCAGGGGCCATGTCTTGTGGTCAAAATTAGGTTTATTAGTAATGGAAATTGATAGCAGGCACTATCGATAATACAAAAAGAGAAGAGCTGAAATCCGATGAAGTAGAATTAACATAAATAAAAAATGATTGGGTTCTTCGAAACACGTATCGAAATTGCAAGCTGGACTGCTCCCCACTGTTAAGCTGGCGTTCCTTCTCCCCTGATCCAGCCTGTGATGAACCCCAGTAGTGGAGCTGGCACTGCAAATGTACCTGTGTACCTACTATACTGGGATAGACACTGACCTTGTGACTGAGCTGCTGTTCTGTCGGCAGTTGCAGGGTCACTGAGTCAGTGGAGCTGGAGCGGCAGCAGGAGCGATGCTAATGGTACACAGCAGTGACGCTGGCATAAACCTATAGCTTTCAGCACGTGGAAGCCAGAGCAATAACTCCATCACCGCGAGCTTTGGTTTACTTTAAAAAAAAAAAAAAACGTCGCTTACAAGGTGACAAGCAACTGACGTGCATTTGAGCAGGTCCATAGAATGGTATTGTGGTAAGCGTAACTATCAACGATCTTTAAAATTTACTTCTTGATATTCTTAATATCATGTCATGGCATAGTCATCCTTCTCTATTAACATAATATATGTTTTTCCTAAAACGCCAGAAGGGGGCAGCGTTTTCTGAACAGCGGCAGTAACGCGCACGGGGCGACAAAGCGCCACCGGCTCTCTATTGCAGCATTAACCGAACGCTTTATCAGGCTAATGATTACAGATTAAAGTCACACGCTCAAGTTCAACCCCCTTTATGTTGTTGGCTCTGAAGCTAAAACGATAATTATGTTGGCGTTAGGATTACGCACGGCGCTGAATGCCGACATTGACATTGATTAAAGCCCCGTCGTTACAAGTGAGGTGAATGAGAAAGGGTATGGAGCGTAATGATGACAACCAACATTCGATTTCAAGCACTCTAAATCAGGAATTTCAATTGTTAGCTGTAACTGAAAGCCGCCTTTTAAGGGGAATACTATCCCGTTAACATTTGGTTTAACTAATATGCATAGATAGATTGTCGGGCGTATTTATATATCTCCTAATATATTTTTGTTCCTTCCAAAACGACTTATTTGCTGAGTTTCAACGAAAAAACGCTGGGTTTATTTGGTTTTACTCTAAATGGAAAAATGTTGTGACGTTTCGTATACGTCATCAGTAATCAACTGTAATTTTTACCACACTTCGCTTTCGCTATTTGAACATTCCGCCACCGAAACGTATCATGTGTTTGGCAACATACTTGCAAGAGAGGCTCGTTCCTCGTCTGGCGTAGCCATATTAATTTTGTTGAGACATTTTTTTACATATAGCGAATTAAGTGACGTCACTACAAATGATTTTGACACTAAAATAAGCTGAACTTTAACAGATTGTTAAAAGACCATTTATTGAGCAAAATGAAATACAAAAAACTTAATAAGATAGAAAATGACAAAGGCTAATAACATGGTAATCTAGGATTTTATTATTTTTACCCCTTAAATGTAAAAATATATCAAAAATTGCCACGAAATCAAAATATTCAATGATTTTTAAAAACAGGATTAAATATCAGATGAACATATGCAAACAACTACCTTACCGAGTTTCAAAATGATATCTTTTTTGACTCAGTGGTGGCATCTTAAAGGGAATAGTTCACCTTTATGGGTTTCGAACAGAGATAGCAGATTTGTAGAGCAGATCGAAAAATGGGTTTGTAGTGAAAGAATTACGCTCTTCTAAAAGGGACTCACTAGTCGCTGTGTCGAAGTTCCTACAGTTTTAATTAGAAGTTACTGCGAAGTTATTGCCAGCGCTCGTTGGGCGTCAGTCACGTGATTTTGCGGCAGTACTTTCGCTTGCATTGGACACTGTTGTTGATTATTAAATGCAATGATAAAAATATATATCTACCACCATAAAAAGCTAGATCAATTATAAACATGAGTCAATAAGTTTCTTTGGAAAAAGTTTCCGGATATAGTAATTAAAAATCGTTAAATAACACAAGCTCAGATTTACCACTGTTTTCCCATTGCGGAGAAAACGCGATGGATCCAAAATTCAACTGGAAATGCGTTCGCCACAAACGCACGATCGCCTATGGTCACGTGACCGAGCTGAGACGCGCTTACTTTATATATATCGTCTTGGTTATTACTACGCCGAAGTTTTCGGGGGGGGGTGTCGAAACTTGTTTTCAACGACATGCTTAGCGTAGCGTAGCGAGCGCTTAATGCTGTGTCGAAATTGCTTAGCGTAGCGAAAAACGTCTTCAGCCAAAACTAATTTTTCGATCTGCTCTACAAAACTGCTATTTCAGTTCAAAACCCCATGTTAAAGGTGAACGCCTCCCTTTAAGTGCTGACAACTCATGACGTCATATATTGCAATTACTTTTTTGCTTGTATTGACCAGATACAATCAAATGAATGACAGCACTGTATTTCTGAAACAAAACTTGTCCAGAAACATGCATCTTTTATTTATATTTATAAATTTTCACATGTTGACATTGTGTGACCTTACATTAACCTTAGCTTGAATTACTTGATGTACATGAGGTCTGGTGGTACAATGTGTATCACTATCGAATTCTACGCGTAAAATTATCCATAAAACATGCGTTGCATGACTTTTGTAGATACTTTGTGCATAGTGACCTTTTGTTTCCTGACCCTGACCTTTGCTCTTTGCCAACAATTTAACTTTCGATAATGTGATATGTGTATCATATCTTTGAAAGCACTTTGGGTGATCATGGTTGCAATCGAAGGCTGTAGGTAGAAAGTATGGCTCAATGGCCCATAAACTAAAATACATCGATTTTGACCTGACCGTGACCTGACATGTGATCTCAAGTAAAACATATTCAGCATGCTTTAGAGTTGTCTCATTAAGTGCTATCGAATGGCGCCTTGAGCGTCTCTCTGCGATAATTGGATCGTAAGATAACCAGGGTCGTTTAACGCCCCCTCCCCCTCCCCTCAGTCAATTATGTACTGATCAGACCCCAATTAATGTCGGATTAAAGGGACTGTCCCACCTTAACATAAGATTTGAGCTGAGAAAGCCATTTTGCGTGCTTGGCATTGAAATAATGTATGGTATAAGTTAAAACAACCACTGAGGTCGATTCACAGAGAAATTCGAGTTTGGTTTTGACATCTGTACCATCCCCAGTCCCCAATGTATTTGAATGGTGGCCTGAGCCGAAAGTCGTAGTCTCTCTTTACTCTAAATGTTGATTACAGTCTGGACTTGTTTTACTTTGGCCATACATTAAGCCATACACTAGTCGGCTACTTATGGCAGCGTGAAGGTTTTCTTTTTTTCAAAAAATTCCCTTCAATATGACGTCATCAGCCATAATATTAAACTTATTTTTTTTTATGAAATTGGAGCGCTGTTTGTGAGAAACAAATGTCATAATCGTGTTCGGCAGGCATTCACTTCATATTTTGCACCACAAACGACGTACATTTTACACATTTTTTAAGGTGGGAGTGTCCCTTTAAGTAAATAATTAAGTCTATTTGAACCGATTTCCAAATCAAAATGACTAATAGATGCTTCGTGAAAAGATGCATTGTATGGGTGGCTGGTCGGCGTGGGTGGAAAATTCACCCTGGCAGCCCTAGCCGTGCCCGGGTAGCCGTGCCGTGCCAACTATATAGCCGTGCCCGGGTCAACTTCAAAGTTACCCCGGCTCCCGGGATAACTTTTTGGGATACTTTTTATTTTGTTTGCAAGCCCTTTGTTTTTATTTTAGAAACACAAAAATGCAAATACGATCCCGCATTAAATGCATACTCGATACGACTATCTGTAAAAATATGAGTAAAATAGAACGTTTCGAAATTTTACTTAAAGTCACATGCTCAGTATCCCAATTCCCAATCGCAGTTTGAAGCATTGTTTTAGTGCGTAATTGTCCTTTTGTAGGTATTTGCGTCATGTTTGCATTCCATCTATATTTTGTCATATTCTAAGTCAGGTAATTTTCCATCGTTTGTCGAGTAAATACACCGTGATTAGTTATAAGTTTTCTTAGCTAAATATTTTCGGTCATTATGTATATTCAATTTGCTTGTATCGTCATGTATCGAACATTACTGCAGCCGACGGCTCTACAACCTCTTTTGGGGGTAAGGGGGAGGATCACGCGACTCCACTTTACACTGAAAATGTGATTCTGCTGACGACCCGACGACGATGGTCCCTGGTCATTCGGCTGAGGAACGAAATCGGATTTTTCTACTGACGTGGCTCCCCCACCCCATCTGATACAAATTCTGGCTACGTAACTGTTCCTCGGACCTCAGCCTGCAGGCAACTTTGAAAACAATTTTCCATCAATGCTAGTCGGTGTTCATGTAATATGTCGATTACATTTTAACATTGTTTGTTTTTCGCTTACGTATAGTTGACCCTTATCTCTAAATATCATTGGCCATAATTTTGCCAATTTTCATTAGATTTCCAACAAAGATAATGTCGACACTCGACTCGAAAAAGCACACATTTTGATACTGGGTCTATTTTAACATTTTAACTTAAACTGTTAAATTTGTTCCCTGCAGTGCTTTGAACCCTTCCAGTGGACGCAAATTTTTGCCCCCAAGCTCGAAGCCTAGATCCACCAGTGGAAATTCCCTCCCCCCCTAGTGGAAATTCCTTAGAGAAGGCCTTGGTTCACTGCGTTCACTGCACGGGCCACATATTGATTTATATCCACCACACATACACCGATGAACACATTTATAAAAACACATTTATGGGTAAGTATATCACATTGATTTATGCACTTGCACATTTATGGTTGTGTTCACTGTTCACGCAAAGCCACTTCAACACCATTCATACATACAAGACCATAGTGCAAACATTCACACATTTTCAATCGTGACCAACATTACTCGCCGGTGGCGACCCAGCGAACGAGGTTGCTAGTGTTGCTTACATATTCTGATTCAAAAATATGCTTTTGCCGGCATGACGTCACAACTCGTTTTGGTGACGTAAGATTCTTGTGACGTCATATACATAAATTTGAATTGTTATGCAAATTACAACAAATTGCTCCTTCTTTTCTCTCGCAAAAACGAATGCCAGAAGTTAGAACCAAAATCAGTGCACTCTTCTCCATCATTCCACGAACTTTCCACGAGGGTTTTTTCCCTTTAAGCTGAAGGCAGCATGGTTAAAACGTCGACGCTAGAAGTGTTGTTATGTTTTAATTTTAGATATAATTTACACATTAAATTAAAATATAATTTATCAGCTAATTTTCAAGAGCAATTCAAAATAAAATTTGCATTTGAGAAAAACAAGAACACAAGTAGGAGTTGGATGAGAGTGGCTTTTACATAAGCTTGCGTTTACTGAAGACCCCATTTAGATACAACCACTTCTAGATGACACGATATTTCTCCCTACATTTATGTCGTGTTTAATTAGCCAGACACGCTATAACGAGTCGTCTCGGTGCGGCTGCCGTTTGGTCGCCGAATTAACGGCTTTATGAAGCGACGCGCGCCGCACTGACGCTGATCCGCGTCGATTTAGCCGCCGATGCGTCGGTAACGGCGCAGCACTCGAGCGGAGCCGGACAGGCTGCTCTCTCGCCGCTGATGACGCCGCCGAGCACGTGACCGTCACGTGATCGACCGGCGGCAAAAACGGCCCGGGGCGCCGGTGGCGGAGTTTTTCGGCGGCGGCGGAGGCGGCCTGGAAAGATAGCGTCCGTAATGGAGCGGACTGTGGCGGGCCTCGTGTCACCGCCATCGAGCGCTAATGAAGCCTGCACCGACCGATAGCCGGCCACAGTGGTGACGTCACTCAGCCTGTCAGTCGCTGGTGACGGTCTGTCTGGTCTGTCTGGTCTGTCTGGTCTGCTGGGGAACAGAGATACGTAAGGCAGGCAGAAGTGACGGGTCTCTGGTCTGTCTGGTCTGCTGGGGGAGAGTGCTCTTTTAACAGGCACATTATATTATCACCCGCATTAATTTTTCCCTGTCTCAAGATTGAAGCCGTTTAACGGAAAATATAACAGTAAAATGAAATAGATAGACATTGTCTGACAAAAGCTTTCGATTGTAAAATTTATAAAATCAAACAAATATAATTGGTCAGATCTTGTGACAACCTTACCGTCCATATGGGTGTTAATCAATATGAAAATGCCATAGTTGATAAATTAAATATCATTAAACGCGCCAGAGCAGGCTTCACGTCACTTTAAAACAATGTTATTGCCAATACATGCTTCATAAGCGCTGCTCAGGTTCCTCGGGGCTGGATTTTATATATGTATCTTCTGACGGAACGCCCTATGTAGGTTCCATACTTACTCACTGTGCTCCGTGGTATACATCTCATGATTGAATATTAATGGCAAGATAATCGAAGCAAACGAGGTTGAAGGGGCATTATTTTTTAGTTATCACCACCGGTGCAGTGGTTCAGTAAAATGTAACAGAGAAGTTGATTTGCCCTTGCGCTGCCCATGACTGACAGCCTGAGTCGCAGTAGGCAGCANGTGGGTGCGAGGAGATGATTTCGTGGAAGGTAATTAGAGTTGTTGGGTGAAACGGCCCGCTCTACAAATTTGGCAATCACAGAACCAATGGATTATTGCCGGAAAGTTGGATGGATTGGATGGGTCGCCGGACTTGTGGACGGGAAAGACGAGGGATGTTTCCAGGAATCAGGACATCGGAGCCAGATCATGGAAATACCTGTTACGCTTCTTGGTACCTTCTACACCTAGTCAAGCACGATCGGGTCACCAAACTCGCACTTCAAATAACCGACAAGGTGGCGCCAAAGCGGATTACTGACGCCATCGCTGCACCGCAGCGTCAAGACTGACCCATTACATCACCAATGACGACTGCCCGCAGCTCAGACAGCGTCAGGGCGCCAGCTGAAAAGCACAGCGCCAACGCGCGGCAGGCGACACGGGGAAGGTCGGTGTCTCCCCCCATATCCCTCACCTCTCCAGCCACGCGCCGGCCCCACACTTGACAACAGTACGCATTAAGGCTGGTCCGGCGTCACCATCGGGTCAGCTTTAAGGTTCAGACTTCCTGAGTTAACAGTCGACCCCTCGATCGCTTCCACATGGAGCCGCGCCCATCCTCACGAATCCTCCGCCGAACATCGTCACACGTGTCACGCTGGATGGCGCAGCGCACCGCGACGATTTGAGAGCTTTGTACTCCCGCTGACCGGTGCACCCACCAGCGCCAGCGCCCCGCTGGCGGCGCAGAACAATCAGTAGTTTCTTCGCCACTTACTGCCCGGGGCGCGGACATTCCTTAATACGCACGGTAACGCAAGGGGGCGTGCTGAGTCGGACATAGTAGAAGCGGTATAAAAAGCTATTCCCACCATGACAGTAACGACGGCGCATTAAAAACACCTTCCAGTCGGCGTTGAAAGGTTACGATTAAAGGCGTTTGGGTCGAATTCGGCGGAGAACACGGGAACGAATCACACGACGCGGCGGACGGAAACGTGGTATATCAATCAAGCGAGCACAAGCTTATGAGGGCTAAATGGCGAAAAACGAACCGTACAAAAGCTTAACCAAGTGACTAGAATTCTGATTCACTACATTCCAACAGAGAACCTGACGGTAAGTAGGCGCAGTAACACTTTTGTAAAAGAGAGTTAGTCCGGTTAAAAAAATCAGATTTAATACGCGTTTCGCAGGATCACTGGCAGTTGTTTTAAAAGTCAACAGTTGAGTCACCACAAATTAAAATCTAGTCGTAGGAGGATGATCGATGAGCAAGTGTGATACTGATTTCGAGGTCCAAGAAATCCTCCTCCAAATCCGCCAACACTTCGCCTGGGAGGACGGTATAGTACCACAAATAGGCACGTCTCGAGTCGGCTTGACTTATTCCACAGGACATATCGAGTCTGCTGTTCGGCACTTGCAGCGGGGTCACTTTCAGTGGAGAGACACTGCGTTTGTGAGCTTGGAGCCTCCGTTCCGCAAGATCCCGGGATAAATTTATTCACAGCGAGTACCGTGGACGGCCCTAGTAACACAGAATCTATTTTGCTGAAGACTGAAGTTCGGGCTGGTTGATTTTGATTTTTGCACATGACTTTTTACATTGCACTTTTTTTGTTGATAATCATTTACAATGGAAATCTTATGAAGAAATAGTTAATTTCTCAGATAATGTGATCTTAACTCTGCTCCTCAATTTTCTCCTAGTTTGTGACTCATTTTGCGTTTTGTGTTCGTGTTCGTGACCATCTTGACACTTTTTGCACCTCTGCTTGGTGTTTTGGTCAATGTATGCTGAAAAGATGGACAAATCGTATATTAATCGTACATTGTAATAATCGTTTACAAATTGCAGTCTTGATTATGCAAATAGTATAATTGCTCACTCGCTTTATCCTTTGAATATCGGATGAGCCTTTTCAGTTTCCATATGTATGCATAAGTATAAACTGTTACGAGCGAGCGCAAAGCGCTTGCGAGTCCTTACTGAATACGGTATTTTTATCACATAAAATCAACTGACCCGACCCGACCCGACCCGACCGACCCGATGTGGTCCGGCCTGGCCCGACCATAACGCTTTTGAGGAGCTTATATCTTTGGAATCCAGCATCCGATTGACAAGCGGTCTTTGCCGTCTGATAGCCCCATTCAATCAATTATGTTATTTACATGTTTCGTCTCACGTGAGGGGTCAGCATGGTGGGTGGTACGTGCTGCATCAAGGGTGTCTGAAAATGCTATACTGTTATAAAATGGATTAGTTCAGTCGCGGCTGTTGCCATGGTAACGGAATCCTGCATGGAACCCCCACTTCCGTGGGTGCGCTGACCGATTAAGCTGAAATCTGGTGTGTGGTTTGAAACCATACCATTGGCAATGTGGAGTTAGATGACAGCAGACCAATTTCCTTGCTATCGAGTTTCACGGGCCTTCGCCAATTAAGGCGTCTGACTGGTATAAGAGAGAGCGAGAGCGAGAGCGAGAGCGAGAGCGAGAGCGAGGAGCGGAGAGCGAGAGCTGAGAGCGAAAGCGGAGAGCGAGAGCGGAGCGAGAGGTCAACTTAACCCTATTAGTGGAGGCCGCCTCCCGGCTACCCCTATTAGTGGCGGGGGGGCATATTCGGCCCCCGGAGATCTCGAGATCTTACCCGTCCGATTTCAAAAATCAAAACGGTGGTCGACTCACCTTAAACATGATCTACATTTTCTAAAAAATGATTTTATAAATCCTAAATAAGGGGGGCAACAGGGGTCCCAAAAAAGTACACAAATTAGAGGTATTTTTGATCCAACACAGCTGCCATGTTTATCAACCGATTTTAATTAAATAAACAGTGATCGATAGACATTGAGTAGGAAATTGATATGAGATGACGATTGTTGAAAATTCAAAAATCATAGGCGTGTGCAGGTCACTAAATTGGGGCAAAGTAAAAGCGTAATTCAAAAGTTTTTTGATGGCTTTTTCTGAATAAATGCAATAGTTAGCTATTTGTACATCATACAAAATAGTTATTAAACAAATATTTGGGTACCATAGGCGGTGCCCAGTTAACGAAGGGAGGCCAAATGTTAACAAAATATGATCCGCATCATGCTTCTACCACGGAATAATAAATCAGTTACTGGTCATAGATTATTTCCACTTTGAATGCTACAAATCATATAGGCGTATCCAGGAATCCATTTGGGGGGTGCAAGACCTTTTGAATAGGAAATTAATCCCGCTAATTAATACTAACTAGTCAACAATTCTATTTCCCTTGCCAATTTTCAATTCACATTAGTTGCCCGCTTTTTACCCTACTTATAAAAACGCCTATTCTCTCAAAATGCTAAAATGACCCCCTGCTGCTTTTTTCATCGGAAAACTGCAAATATATTAATGTCCTTGTAGGTCCATTGCATAAGTTTCCTTGAATAAATTACCGGTCCCCTTTTTTCGGTTCCTGAGCGCGGCTTCTGTCAATAAATGTATTTATTTCCTCTCCGTGGACTCATTTCAGTCATCATTCTCAAACTATTCTTTTTATTGCCCGTAATCGCTGGTTATATCATTATCACTATGCAAGTTTACCCCTTTTTCTGTGCCTGGACACGCCCTTGAAACTCAAGACGTAAATAATAATAGCCAAAATTAGAAAGGAGAAACTATTTTAGCATCTTCATAGCTATAAGCAATTAGTGCATGGCCGAATAAGTATTTCCCATTGACACGTGGCTTAACTTTAGCCGTGTATTAACGGAGTGTTTAATACAGCTCCCGGGAGTGATTAATACACTGCTGAGCCTTGGTCTGACCCTGCATTGAGCTCATTAGAATATGTATCTGTACTTCTTGAAATCTGTACTCGAAAAGTGTATTCGCTCGACGGCCATGCACTAACCTTTTTATGCACTCGTGGCATTCAAGATCAGTTAATGAACTCGCCTTCGGCTCGTTCATAAACTGAATCATTAATGCCACTCAATGCATAAAACTATATTTATATTGCTTTATTGACTGCAGCTAGGCGTTTCATACTTTTTGGAAATCCCCCCTTTTCAAGAACCTGAAACCGCCTCTGCCGTAAAAAATACAATATATCATGAACATCAACTAATTCAAACTTATTTTAAAAACCGTAAACCTATGCAACTTCCTCATACTTGAGGCAGTTAGGAAGAATTCGTGAAGATCGCATTTCCGTATTATCGACAATTGTCGCCGAAAAATCCTCCCAAAATTGAGCCCTGGAACCGCCTCTAATCAAGTCAGAAACTCCAAAATTTGACTCCAGTTGTGAAAATCAATTTTAGTAAAAGTCCGAAAGTTTCATAAGCCTACTCGCAGCCGTTTCGGAGATATCTAAGAAAATAATGAGGGGTGGGCAATATTTGCCCCCCCCCCTGCCACTAATAGGGTTAATTGAAAGCTGCTTCGGACCATGAGGAGAGCACAAAGCACACTGCCTAGAGCACATGGATTATGTACAATGAAGACTAAAATACATGCACACCGTACACGACTTAACATAATTGTTTCCTGGAATTTTCAACTATTCAAAAGACCTTTGATTATAACTATTAGGGCTTACCGTCCTATCGGTCTAACCTGATGCGAAATGTTACACTGATAACTCTGTGTACTGCATTGGCATTTTCATACACAACGTTCACAGTTCAGGAATCGTATCATTTGAAGATTGCACATGTGCCTGTTCCACTTACCTGAGGCATATAACAAACGATTTCCTGGACAACAGAAACATTTGCATGATGAGGTCTTTGTTTATCCTCTTCAGTCCGCATCCCTGAGACAGTGAGCACGTGATGAACACAGTATATCATGAAAGACATACGCATTTGGATGATTATGGATCCAGGATATCAATGTGCATTTAGCCATGGGCGCACTTATGTTGAACGGGGTGGATTTCCGTCAGTTTCCCGACAACGTTGATTTTATGGAAATCCATCAATCGAGATTAACTCAGGCCGCAGTACAAAAATAGTTGTCATGGGTATGGATCGTAACAAAACGGTTTCAGCTTACACCCAATCTTCTAATAACATTTTATTATTGGTGATGGAACTTGCCTTTTGCCGGAAAGTTTTGTTACGGAATCCTGTTAGATCCGAGATCTCGTGGCCCAATAGCATCAGTGGATCCTCACATAGGCGTACAGTTGAGGCGCCCTTAAACCCAAATCATCATCATCATCATCACATAGGCGTAGGAGCCGGGGGGGGGGCAACTGCCCCCCCAACATTTTCGGATGTTAACATTACGCCTATGGACGATGCATGGAAAGAATCGACTTAAAAATGCCTTTTGCCCCCCCAACTTCAAATGAGTTCCTACGCCCCTGGATCCTCATAAATTCTAGATCATTCGTTTTATTGTGAAGGTGGGCGATCTGTTTGAATCTTGATCCGTGTCTGCAACAGGCACGTAGCCAGGATTTTGCTCAGGGGGCGGGGCGCACGTTCGGAAAAAAAATCACATCGATGCTCCTAAAATCTCATTCTACTGGTGTGAATCCCATTTTGCTCCTCAGCCATATGTTGCTGACCGTGGGGGGGGGGGGAGGTCGGTTTTTCAGACAATCTCTTTCTATCTAGTGTGAATTTTATTTTCGCTTCAGGGGTGGGGGGGGGCATGGCCCCCGTGCCCCCCCTTGGCTACGTCCCTGGTCTGCAATCCATGCTCAACAATTGCTCATGTCATCTCAAAAGTGCTCAAGCTTGAAGGAACTTCGCTTACGAGTTCGTTTTATTCAGTTTTGGCAGCGAGCATCCATCAAAGTGTCGTCCATATTTGATCCACATCGAGGCATTTTATCAGCATCCTCTCCTATATGGTGCAGTCACACATACACATAAGAGGAGAGTCGAAACGTTGTATTCAACTTTTGAAGTGGAATGACGTGACCTGACCTGAGGTGACCAGAGGTATATAGTTTAACACGATATGGCCTGGGTAGGTAATTGATGGTTGAACAGCTGTGCCGAAACGGCAGTGCGCAGCGCCGCCATTTTTCTGCTATATGCTGAGAGAAGAAAAAAATGGGCGTCTGACCCCGGCACGGCGCGGGCCGCGGGTTGAAACATTGATGAGCGAATGGACAATGGACATGTGCTGTACATCAGAATATCATATTACAAAATATTCGTGTTGAGTTATTTATAAGTTATGCCTACTTTGGCAAAGGTGATTATGTTAACGTGTTTGTTATACTTTGCGGTCTCTCTTTCCTTATTCGTTAACGAGTTATTGAATACAATGACATGTTTATCTTGGCAAGTTGCATAGTGTTACAGCTCAAGCCAAAAGTTCTTCCATATCAAAACCAGTCAAAATTGGATCAAAATTCAAAAGCACGTCGACAGAGCCTTTACTTCAAGCAACAGGGATTTCACCTCCACTTTCCTTTGCAAATCGTATATTTCGCTCGAGTACCTACTGTGACCGACTTTAGACACTTTGGCCATCGCGGCGCCTACATCGGTAGGAGCATGAGCTGCAGCACTGACGCCTGTTTTGACGTGTGTCTGTGTGGCAGTGTGTGCGCGGCGCCGGCGGCTTCTGTCTGTCCGCCTGTCTGTCTGTCTGCGTCTGTCTGTCTGCGTCTGTCTGGCTGTCTGTGTGTATGTCTGTGTGTATATCTGTGTGTATCTGTGTGTCTGTCTGTGTGTATGTCTGTGTGTATGTCTGTGTGTATGTCTATGTGTGCATCTGTGTGTGTGTCTGTGTGTCTGTGTGTCAGTGTGTCTGTGTGTCTGTGTGTCTGTGAGTGTCTGTGTGTGTCTCTGTGTCTGTATGTGTCTGTATGTGTCCGTGTGTCTGTGTGTCTGTGTGTCTGTCTGTATGTCTGTGTGTCTGTGTGTCTGTGTGTCTGTGTGTCTGTGTGTCTGTCTGTATGTCTGTCTGTCTGTCTGTCTGTCTGTCTGTCTGTCTGTCTGTCTGTCTGTCTGTCTGTCTGTCTGTTGTTCTGTCTGTCTGTCTGTCTGTTCTGTCTGTCTGTCTGTCTGTCGTCTGGTCTGTCTGTCTGTCTGTTCTGTCTGTCTGTTCTGTCTGTCTTCTGTCTGTCTGTCTGTCTGTCTGTCTGTCTGTCTTGTCTGTGCTGTCTGTGTCTGTCTGTCTGTCTGTTCTGATTCTGTCTGTTCTGTCTGTCTGTTCTGTTGTCTGTCTGTCTGTCTGTCTGTTCTAGTTCTGTTGTCTGTCTGTCTGTCTGTCTGTTTGTCTGGTCTGTGCATGTTGTCTGTCTGCTGTCTGTCTGTCTGTCTGTTCTGTCTGTTCTGTCTGTCTGTTCTGTCTGTCCTGTCTGTACTGTCTGTCTGTCTGTACTGTCTGTCTGTCTGTCTGTCTGTTGTCTGTCTGTCGTCTGTCTGTCTGTCTGTCCTGTCTGTTCTGTCTGCTCTTTCTGTCTGTCTGTCTGTCTGTCTGTCTGTCTGTCTGTCTGTCTGTCTGTCTGTCTGTCTGTCTGTCTGTCTGTGCTGACAGCCTGCTGATGGATGACTCTCGGGTGGTGCTGGCTGTCGCGCGACAACTGTCGCTGGCGCGCCGCGATGCCGCCCACTGATAAGTGACACGCGCGCAGCGCGCCGCGCCGCGCCGCGATCGCCGGCGCAGATTGACCGGATAGCCTAATTGTGTGGCCACTGCGGGCGCCGACGGTCATGGGCTTATGAAGTTTCAAGGGAGGTTTTGCTTTGCAGTGACATGATTCTGGTAGAAGCACTCGGAATAAATGGCTCATAAATCACATGAATTGGATGTTGACGAGCGGCGGTGTTTGTGGGGACAATGCTGTGCTGTGCCAGTGGTCAACCTTTCCGCTTTGCATGAACGTTGGTTATGGATGATGAGAACTGCTACTGTGTTGTGGTATTTACGGTAAAGCGCTGACTGCAAGCTTATTGAGGGAAATATGAAACTTGATAAGACCGAACTGAAAATATTTATCTGTGCACCCATTGCAAAATTGATGACACGAACATGTATTTCTGTGTGAGGCTATAAAAGGATATTACGCTTTTTATAGAGTCCTTGAAAATACTACATCTCATACGGAAAATGTTAAAAAATGTTAGATCTTGGACTATAGAAATGCTAGTTCAAGATTTATATATATCTAGGTATTTTTCATAATATCGCTTTTGGACTGTTGAACAAGTTAAAGCAATGCATTACTCAGATGCCAAACAGCTATGGCTAAACTATTCGACATACAATTTGTTATGTGACCATGGGGGCTCCACCCAGTAAAATATGGAAAGACAGAATATGTAAAGTAAAAACTTTCTCCATATATGTCTTGGCACTTATGGCACTACCGCGATCCGTATGAAGGTTATCTGATGCATTGCTTTAAGCCACTGCCTTCTTGTTTCCGTTGCAACCTTTTTGTTGGCTAACTGTCAATATGCCGATTATATATGTTTTTTGTGAAACATTAACAAGGAAATACATTTACCTGGCATAATAGTTTACTAAGCCGCATGTACCAATTGCCATTGAGGGCGAAGGCGACCTTTATATGACGTTGTTTTGCAAAGCTGTTGTGCACACTGCGCAGTGTGTTCTTCATAGTCGTCTAATCTTCACAGTGTGTTCTTCATAGTTCAGTGCACCACATTGGTGGAATATACAACCCATGATGTCTAATTGCATTTTGTTATGCTGGCCCTTAACCGTTGCGAAAAAGCTGTCTGTCAGTCTGCTGCTCTATCCTTGTGTCCATGTCGCGTTCTCAGACCATCTGTCTTGCAGTGCAACAGCCATAAATAGTTGGCTCATAAGACAGCAAATTAACGTCCGCTGCGCTGACGCCGGTCTCGGCTGGCAAATTTGTGCGCGAATAAATCTAAATTACCCGGACGAGCGATTGGTATGCGGCGGGGTCAGCTGGCCGGCCGCCAGAGCAGGAAGCTGGATGACCGGCGGCGGTGGTGGCGGCGGTGGCGGCCACGTGGGGGGCTGCCCCGGCAGCGGTAGTCCCGCGGTGCGGCGCCTCCCTGTCCGCCACCAGCGAGCTGGACGACCGCAGCGCCACCAGCCAATTTCTTCATTATATCGTAACTCTTCTGGGCCGAACCCTCGTTGATCAAGTGGTTAAACTAATAGGGTTGAAAATGGTGGATAATTAGATGTTAGTTTCGACGTAAACGCTGGAGAGGAGGAAACTAATAACGCGCCTGTGTTATTAGTTCATTCTTCCTCGATAAGAGTATAACGATCGGGGCCAGTTGGCATTACCAGCTGATTTACCGCGCTCAGCACCTTGTCTAACTGGCTTTTTGCACGTTCGCATACCTGCGGCGACTGGCCCCGGCTGGCAGTGTAATCTCTCAACGCAAATACCGCGTTAATGGCGAAAGCACGGCGCTGGTGTGACTTAATAAACATCGCGTCTGATTGCCGAATGGTGGCCGCAGGGCGCAGCGCCGGCTGGTTACGGCCGCCTCTCGCGCACTGCTCGTGCAGCTCTGATGGCAGCCGAGTGGTGCCACCTCCCATCAACACATTCCAGCCAAATGAATAGTGCCCAATCAACCGGCCCTGGTATGTATGGGTGTTAAGTGTGGGGCGGAGCTGCAAGTGCATGCTGTGTGAGCTTTGCTGGCATACGTTTAACCTCTGTTTACAGGCGTATTTATTGGTCAATTCAAGCAGTCTGAAGTGGAGTTGCACTTCTGGTGTATTTGAATATTTATTTTGGCAGTAAGCTAGCTTCAGTAAAGACCAGAAGACAATGTGCATCGGTATGAAACGACTGGTAATTGAGACCAAATACTTCAACTGTTTTTATACATATTTGTACGGAAACGTTGCCCGATAACCAATAATCCTGACTCGTTATTGAGTCATTAGTATGCGTTCCTATCGTCTAAAGACAGAAGGCCAGCTGCCTGTTTATCTGGCGGAGCTAAAGCCATCATTATAATAGCTGGAGAGAGAAGCAAACAAACCCGTAAGCTACTTTCATGATGCATTCCAGTCATGCAACTGGATATAATCATACTGCTCAATATATCTCTTTACCTCTAATGGCTTGGCCTATGGCCGTACTTATCTGTTTATCGACTGAATTATGGCGCTATTTGATTTTCATTTATTTATTCATTAGGTACACTAATTGCTATACCTAATATACTCTGAGGACGGGTAGGTGCTATCGCTACTCATTATTTAGCGCCTTAGAAAGTAACTAATTATTATATTGACAAATACAAATTGAAAAGCTACTTTTTGAATAATTTGTTCCAGCAACATGCAAAAACTAAAGGTTTGCATTCATCAGTGTACTATAACTTCTGACATTCACGCTGGTGTTACCTTTAAAGGGAATAGTTCACCTTGTCAATGGGGTTTTTAGTTTAGATAGGTAAATTGTTTTCCATGCTCGAAAATTGACTTAGAAGCTTTTACATCTTCATATAGAGACCCTTAAAAGAAACCTTGTCAGTGGGGTTTGAGCTGAGATCGCCAAGCTGTTCTCCATACTCGAAAATGACCAAGGGCGGATCCAGCCGGCCGTTTTTTTTGGGGGGGGGGAGCAAACCGTTTTTAGCGGACCTTACCTACCCCCAATTTCGAATTTCTTCCCGGATTTGGTCCACTTTTATTTTGCAACACACGATTTCTTATATTTTATTATTTTTTTTGACTTCTTTGAATATCGAAAAAGGAAATAAGTATTTGTTATAGCGCCGCGAAGCGGCAGGCGAAATTTTATACGGTTGCCTGATTAAAACCCAGAAGCATAGGCGGTCGCATTGTAGAGAATACAAAGCTAAACGTGCTATTCAGTCAATTCACCGTTACATGAACCAAAGCGATGGACGATGGCGACCGACTGTGGACGGCGCGAAAGCGGCCGTAAAAAGTTTTATTTTAGGTCGTGGAAAACGAAAATTTAAACATTGGAACCAGACTCAGATAACCCGCGTGCTGCCTGATTGCACATCTTGGTTATCTCACAAATATTAGAAATTAGTGTAGAGTTTTTAATTAAATAAATCCATCTGATTGGATAGTAAATTCACGATGACCGGTGCCAAGTAAGTGCTTATAAAAGCTTAGGTATATGTGGTAATAATAACTGTATAACAAACATGCACCGAACTGCAAAAACATACAATTGGTATCAACTAAACAGTGCAAATGGTTTATGAAAAACAAGCGAGTGGCAGAACGGACTTTAGCGCACATTAATGGTCCCTGAACCAGATCTGTGGGGAGACCTAGGAACGAAAATGGTCTTGGGGAGATGGTCCTGGCCTAGGTTCCACTCTTTAGCATTTTTGGTCCAGGCAACTTTGGAACACCGCAGAAGCAGCTTCCTGTGCCGATTGTCCGCACCGATCTCTGCGTTCCGTCACCCTTTTTCGGGAAATCAGGCAGACTAGCTTAACATTACCACACTATGAAAGGTCATATTTTATGAGGGGAGTGGGACTGGGGCTAGCAAATAGGGAAACCGCACAAGATGCCAAGACGCTATTTTGTTTGTTTATATATGGGGTTTTGGGGGCACTGACCAGACGCTTAATTCATTCATTTTCCCATTTTCAAAATTTCTAATATCCATTAAACAATTGGCGTATTTTTGTGTCATGCCGCGCAAGCGGCAGCGAAATTGTCAAGTTTCACTGTTAGGAAGATGTCTGAATTTTGACTGTTTAGTGCAAAAGCCATGTTTATATAGCTGTACGTCCGACCCGTTTAGGGGGGGGGGGCAAAGCATAGTCTCAGGACCTTTGGGGGGGGGGCATGGCCCCTTTGGCCCCCCTGGATCCGCCCTTGAAAATGACTCGATCAGCTTTCTGAGATGATTGAAACTCTGATTGAGGTTGATCATAATGATTAAAAATGGAATGTAATAACCAGTAACCTCATAATAATTAAAAGAGATAAAATGACCAAAATGGACTAGTTGCAGGTTACCTAACCCATTGTTTTTATGGATTTGATGGAACGCGAATAAATTTGAAATATTTTATATATTGTCAATGTATTAGTCCCATTTTGTAAACCTGTGTATTTTAATGAATGTATGTAGGTGTGTGTTTATGTATGCGAGCTCTGATGATATTATAATTTGACTTGAAGCTATTTATTGGGAGCATGCTCCTTGATATGCTCATTAGTTCTATAATAGAATTAATAGAATAAGATAAATAAATTAAGTTAATTTTAAATTTCTTCTCGAATATCATTCAATTTAAACTAATTAAATGTATCTTTACGTAATTTATTAATTCTTGCTCTTCTGATTAGTCGTGACGCAATTTTAGCAATAAGTTTCAGGCGATCGAAGGTACCTGAGGTAGCTTGAGCAGTTCGGTTGACACATGTATTTTTAATATAAAGGTTCACCGGAAAAATAAATATGAGATTTATCGCACGAAATCAAAGCACGTGATATGGCGGAATTAAACAGATGTAATTTAATTTGTAATCACGCCACTTAACAGAACCAAACATAACTAAAATTTATAAAGATGTTTATGATCAATAACATGGCAATGTTTATTTATTTATCTTCAATAAAGGTCTAAAATTAGGAATCGAGTTTTTCTTTTCAACATTTTCTTTGAAAATGTTGTTAAAACGAAAGCACTCGATTCCTAATTTTAGACCTTAATTGAAAATAAATAAAAATAAACATTGCCATGTTATTGATCATAAACATCTTTATATATTTCATAATCATGGCATCTCATACCATCTCATATATAATAACTAAAATTGTGGAATTCTACCCTGTGACCAAATCAATAATCTTAACGGCAGTTCAAAGGCTTTTAAACGGATAAGCTACAGGCCAGCAGATCCTAAGAGATTAATCTAGATATCTTTCATACTATGCTCTGGACCCGAACAGAAGCTATTTTCAAAACAACATTAAGCACGGTTCAACTGTGTGCAATGTTCGGTGGCAGCTGTTCAGGAAGGCAGCATCCGGATCTGAGCCCACTTAACAGCTTCCTGTGGAGGTAGCTAAACAAGTTATACAGGGTGTTTCAAAACAACTGAAACTTTTCATTGGTCTATTACGAGGAGAAATAGATGTCAAAACTAATAAAACAGCATATGCCTAAAAATATAATTTCTGAACAAATAAAAAAATATATGTTTCATCCTGCATATTGTCGTTGTTCGTTAAGAAGTAGCCTCCAAACTTCATGAACGAAAAAATGACTTTCCGCGCAGAGCCAATTAGTACTCCGCGAGTTCAGGAGCAGCTTTAAAAGTGAGGATACCAGCGATTTATCTTAAATCCACTTGTTTCACCACGTTGACACATAAGTATGAATAATGCAATCCCCATACTTGTTACACCATCTACAAAAACAATGTGTTATACTTAAACTTTATTTTGTTGTGATTTTTTAACCAATTTCTCTAAATGGTTAAATTCGAAAGAGATTCCCTGCGTTAATGGGCACGAGACATGGGATTATCTCTGGAATATGAGCCGTACAAAGTTATAAGCTGTCCGGAGGAATTTCCGACAGAAACTCTGACAGTCATTCCGAAAATGTTCGAAGGACACGGCATTCAAACGTGCTGATCGATCGCGTTACTTGTAAATTAAAGGAAGCCAAGATTCAGCGGTCTGTGACTACTGGTAGACCGCCGTACCCTGACAACACGGTGAAAGCCGTGAAGGATTTCTCGGATCCTTTCCTGTCCAGAAAAAAAACGGTTTCACTTCGCCGAGTCGCATCATAGCTTTACCTATCCCTAGCCATTGTCTGGCGCACTGTTCGGCGACGGTTAGTTATTTCTAGATGTTGCATTTTATCATGATTTTTCTGCTAAAGCATAGTACTGTTCAGTTCACGCGCATACCATGCCAATAAAAACCGATTTTTTCGTCTTCCATGTTCAAATGCAATTTTTGGAATGAAAAATATAAATAATCGGAATGAAACATATTTTTTCAAATTTGTTCAGAAATCCTCTATTTAGGCATATGCTGT
>VOPJ01005248.1:0-19085 GCA_014673585.1 Semibalanus balanoides | reverse complement strand
GGGGCCTCAGGAGATGCCGTGCCCCCCTTGTCGAAGGTCTGTCAGCGCCCCTGTGCAGCCTATATTATGTTACGCACTTTTCATCAAAACTTAATTAATATTTCATTTTACTTGTTTCTGGTTTGTCAGTTCTGCTATGAAGATCGTATCTTGCTTCAAATTGGTTTGTTGTTCTTGAACTTTTGACTTCTCTATTAACATAGGTAATCCATTTGCTAATAACTATTCGTGAGAGAACAAACATAATCTCTTCGGTGTTCGATGACGCGGTTTGTACTTACCTACTGCTCTGCTCGAGATAATCCCGTTAATGTATATCTTGTCACTACAGGCAAAAAAAATAACTTCTAAAAATGACGTCAAGAGTTACTTATAGTTAAAAAGCCATAAGTCAGTAAAAAGCAAAGATATTGTTTTACATTTTGTTTGGATTTCGTTCATACGTGGTTCTCTCAAAAACGAATTAAGATACTTTTTAATAGCTAGAAACTTATTGATGTTGTGAAAAAATTATTTAAAACACAGTTTTTGGCATTTTAAGGGTTAAAAATAAAAAATAACATCCGAGATTACCATTTAAAAGAAGATGTGATTTCCTTTCTTTTGATGTTTTTCATTAGCAATTGGCTTAAAAACTCGAATTTCTACAATTTGTAAAACATTTATCGTTTTTCCACGAGGATCATCACGTTCGTAAATATTTGCGGCATTATAGAAATGTGTTCCCATCATTTGATAATTAGACCCAAATGATATACCTTGGCCATACCAGATTTAAGGGGGGCACTTTGATATGTGTGCCCCATTGCAGATTCAAGGGGCGGTGCCCGGTGCCTCTCCCCTCCGTTCCGCGCCTATGTTCTTCCATACACTGCATTGCACGTCTAAATGGGGAAAGCCATGCATAAAATTAGCACGTGCATTATACCACACTTTTGGAGTATGAGAGAAATAGTGTAAAAATAATTTTCAGAGGTTGGTATAACATGTTGTCCCGCCCGTTCCGCTAGGTTGTCCCGCCCTCTGCTAAATCTATGACGTAGGTATGAGTCATACGATGAGTAAAGAGCATTATGGTAATGCTTCCTTCCTGATTATAGAAATGATCTGTTTCCTTCACTATGACCTATGTTTGACCCCACCGCTGATACAAACTTCGAATATCGTATTATTTCATGTCTAATAACACCAAAACACTCCAACCAAGGGATGTATGCACCTATTTCCAGAACGTATGCACCTATTCAACTAATGCATCTATAATAAACCAAGATGCACCTATTACAAGAATGCACCTATTACAGAATGCACCTATTATATTACATATGCACCTATTGCAAAAACCTGCGGAAACGTATGCACCTGTTTTGCGGTCCAAAATCCGATGAAAGTCTTGTCTTCTATCCCAAATTTTTGACCTTCTCTTCGAGCTTTTTGGATCCAGTAGGCTGTCTTTTTCTTTGTCTCTTTGTTCATTTAGTGCACCGTATCTCTTCAAGTGACTTCTTCATCACGGTTTCAAAGGATGTGATCCCTCCGCATCTTTTCGCATAGAACTTTAACAAGATAAGTTTGAGGTTTGAACGTTCTGTTTCAGACATGATTTTGCTTGTGGTGCCCAAGCCTGCCCAAGCATGTAATGGGAAAATACCTTCCTACCCTTGGGCTGGCAATTTTAATAATCTCAACACCCGTTTGTTTATCGAAAAGTACTTCGGACCTACCGGTCCTCGGTACTTTCGATAGAAAATAAACTCGGTGAGATCATTAAATTGTCCCAGCCCGGCA
Source organism: Semibalanus balanoides (assembly GCA_014673585.1). NCBI lineage: Eukaryota > Metazoa > Arthropoda > Thecostraca > Balanomorpha > Balanidae > Semibalanus > Semibalanus balanoides. The sequence continues at coordinate 17,297 of VOPJ01005248.1, read as the reverse complement.
GGAATATATTGTACTGAAGCTGAATCGGCGCGATGTATGGCTATTTTTGACAATATGAAAATGATTTGTATTTCATTATACACAGATAACATGATACCTGGATTGGACACTAAATTTTCGGCCTCTTATTGCAAAGCACAGCAGTGAATGCCGTTGCTGAACTCGCATTTGCACGAGCCGAGACATAAAGTGTATCAGCTTAACAGCTCCGTTTCAAATTTCGGCTCTGCAATAAGTTATAAGAGGCCGAAAATTGAGTGTCCAATCCAGTTTTCATGTTATCTGTGCATTATATAATCAAATAGTGTTTGAAAAAAAGCAAACAAAAAAACAATCCAAGGTAAGCTATTCCCTTTGAAGTAGGTACACCAAATACACTCTGCGCCCCGCGTCCCCGGCCAGCTGTGTTTCTCTTCCCGGCCGACAGATGTCTCTAGTGTTCGGTGTCTTCCTAATGACGACGGCGCGCGAGCTCAGCTCAGTCGCGGGTCAGTGCCGACGGACGGGTCACGCGACGGTGCCGACACCGACGAACAAGTCAATAGAAGTCAGCGAAGTTAACAGAAGTCTTCAAAGCTCAGAGGAAGTCCGCATAGATTAGCGAAGGCCCACATAAGTCCTCATGAACGGCGAACGTCCGGCAGCAACATGATCATCGCCAGCGGCGAGCGGAAGGTGCCATCGTCGTGGAGTCTGGTGATAAAGTCGGCCGTTCTCCGGACTCTCGACCTCGTCAGAGCTCACCTGAGGTGTGTGGGACTGTGTTCTGGTCAAGTTGCCTCTGCTGTGCTGTAGTTGGGCCAGTATTGAGCGCTGAGCCTCAGAGTCAGGAGGATGAAAGTCGGACACCGGCAGCGTAGAGTCGGCTTCGCTCATTGCAGTGTTGGTTCGGATGTTAGGTCTGTGTCGGTACTCTGCACCGGCCATGGGTGGTTCTGATCACGCTAACGTCTACGCTGGGGTTTACGTTTCACTATTTTTTGTTATAAACATCACTTGCCCCTTTCATATACCTTTCGACACAGTTACGTCAAGCGAAAATCACACGCGCCGTGTACGCGGAGTCCTGCGCTGCCCCAGCTCGGCCAGCTCGGCTGGCTGTGTCTCGGTGTGACCTGAGCTCATCGGTCGCGGGTATTATACCGGAGACTGTGTGACCTATATCTGGCCTTGGTGTGACCGATACTGGAGAGGTGACCGATACTGGAGACCTTTCGACCGCTGCGATCGGAGATCTGACGGAGATGGGTCGGCACCCCGAATAGCGGGGGGGACGGCGAAACAAGCGACTGTAGTCGGCTGATTGGCGGTGTTGTACGGCGGTCTGGCCAGGAGAGGGACAACTGGAAGTAGACAGCCTAACACTACAATGGTCACTGATAGCACGGCGCAGCCGTCTATAGAGCCTTGGGTCACGCTCGGTGTGACGGCGAGAGACTGCAACATCCCTAGGGCTAAGATTTGACCATGTTTGCGTTACGCTGTCGTTCATTTGTCTGATATCCTCCTGAAAATGGATTGTCTCCCCAAGCATAAGAAGTAAGAACATACATGTTTTTATAAATGTTTTGTCGTTCTCTTTTGTTCGAATTAAATTGATTCGGTCATTGAGGTTTTGATTCACGTTATCATTGTACTTCTTATATAAATATGTAATCGATGAAACAATCACCGAAACATTATCAGAAATGCATTGTTATTATTGCGAGCGAGCGCACAGCGCAAGCGAGTCCTCACTGCTTTCTGAACATCTACCGGATTTTTTTCACATATCAGCGGTCAGCCCGGCCCAGTCCGGCCCGGCCCGGCCCGACCATAACGCTTTTCAGAAGCTTATATCTTTGGAATCCCACACCCGATTGACAAGCAGTCTTCGCCATTTGATAGCCCCATTCAGTCACATTATGTTATTAACATGTTTTGTCTCACTTGAGGAGTCAGCATGGCGCGTGACACGTGTCGCGTCAGGGGTGTCCAGAAAAGTTTCCTGCTATACCTGAGAAATGGCTGACCCTATAACTATTAAGTCGAAATTTGGTGTGTGGTTTGAGATAGCACCACTGGCAATGTTGCGCAGGGTCACAATGCTCTGGGTCACACTGAACGTGCGCACATGCACCCCTGTACCGTTCACCAAACTACCCACAAAACATGGTTGCAATACCGGATCTTCATCTCGGCAGCCAAAAGTCGCCATGACACGGGTTAAACTGTAAACACAGATGCGTAGATAAACGATCTGTCCGGCGTGTGCACTGAAAGTCGATTAGCAACTCGTGACACGCGCAAAGTTACTGGCTGTACATTAATGGTGTCGTTTTCTGACCGAAAAGTGTTTAAGAAGTGTCCACAAATTGTATAAGTCTAACTGACCGTTTACCAAATCGGTCACATTTTTTTCGGTTTTATTAAATCGGTCACATTTTTTCGGTTAACAAAATTGCGGTTGGCACAACACAAATGTGACCGATTTGGGAAACGGTCGAATAGGCTTATAAATTCTTGGACACTTCTTGGACACTTTTCGGTCAGAAAACGACACCATTACTATACATTATACAAGCGCAAATTCATGTTTTTTATGACGTCTCAACGATTTAAATCAGTGCTCGGCACCTATGGTACGAGGTGCCGATCACTGATTTAAATCGTTGAGACGTCATAAAACCATGAATTTGTGCTTGTATAATGTATAGCCAGTAACTTTGCGCGTGTCACGAGCTGCTAATCGACCTATGGTACGCGAAGCGATGAAACAAACACCAATGTGTAGACCAATGTATCGTCTCTAAAACGTATGCGCAAATTTAGTTTTTAATGCAATATTTCGCTGCTAAAACCCGCCTGTAATATACATACATGTTGCCGATTTTATCATTTGTCCTTCATTACACTGCCGTAGCGTCAAAACTAAAGGGTAATACACGATGCAAGTGATGCAGCTGTAAAGTGCAATCAAATCCATCCAACACCCACCCACAATGTATTTTTGCCTACAAACTTGAAGCTTATATTTGCAAATGTAAAATAACCCTCCAAAACGTATTTAGTTCAAAGTATTGATTTAGTTCGGATATATTTGCGACGACAAAACAACACAAGGCGAAAACAATTCAAAAGCATGCTTCGCACAAAACAAACCTCCGTTGGGCGGATGAGAAATTGACGCGGGTTTATTCGAGCTCGCTCGTCCTTCGCCGTTTTAAGGCGTCTTACTGGTTAGGTAGAAGATCTACGGGCATATAGTCACAAGAAGCAGAACATAAAATACATTTTCCATTCATTTTATATAAAAAGAAAAACGGGAAAAACCCGCAGTTTGATGAGGACCAAAAGTACTTGCAAGCACCTTGCAAGTACCGGTCGTTTAAAGCGTGGAAGTGACACGGTTATTAACCTTTAAATTGCAATGTCTTTCGAAAGGAAAGTTTTTATGCAAAATGGGATGAATATACAATATATTTTGGTCTCGTCTGTCCATTTCAAGTGACAACTCCATTTTTGTGGAAAAGGGTGATTATTTCCATTTAAGGCGTCTTACTGGCTGTTTACAACTTTGAGTCGATCATATGCTTTCATACTGGGGAAAAGTGGCTAGATTGGTATAACGTATCGGTACACGCTGATTGCTGACTAATTACGGACACCAATTCACAATGGCAATGCATACGACAATGCGTAACGCCAATGCATACCATACATGAGGTGACTAATTCTTTGCCATCTGGTTCCAACGGTTATCAGCGAAGGCTGTGGGGAAGCCATACGATGTTATCAGCGTGGTTTGTGGGGAAGCCATGCGATTTTATCGGCATGGGTTGTAAAGAAGCCATAATATGTTATCAGCGTGGGTTGTGGGGAAGCCATGCGATGTTATCAGCGTGGTTTGTGGGGAAGCCATACGATGTTATCAGCATGGGTTATGGGGAAGCCATACGATGTTATCAGCATGTGATGTGGGGAAACCATACGATGTTATCAGCATGGGTTGTGGGGAAGCCATACGATGTTATCAGCGTGGGTTTTGGGGAAGCCATACGATGTTATCAGCATGGGTTGTGGGTAAGCCATACGTTGTTATCAGCGTTGGTTGTGGGGAAGCCATACGATGTTATCAGCGTGGGTTGTGGGGAAGCCATACGATGTTATCAGCGTTGGTTGTGGGGAAGCCATTCGATGTTATCAGCGTGGGTTGTGGGGAAGCCATACGATGTTATCAGCGTTGGTTGTGGGGAAGCCATACGATGTTATCATCGTGGGTTGTGAGGAAGCCATACGATGTTACTTTACTGACGTTAGTCGGAGTGTTCATAAAAACGGAGAAAAGCTATTAAATTCACATTACCTTGAAGAAGTTCAAATAAGAGACCATCCGCTGCCCGCAAGCAGCGGCCATCTGACTTAATTATCCCCGGGCGCCGCGTTTATCTGAATTCAAGAGCGCCGACCGCATAGTTCAAAGAGCGCCGACCGGAAACTGGGACGGTGCCGGGGGCGACTGTTCTGTCTGCTGGTCGCTGGGATAACCTTGACCTGAGAGTCATTTCAAGGGTTCAGACACATTGTGAAGGATTACCTTGTTCTCTGCGTAAAAAGGCATGTCTGAAATTTGTTATCAAAATAGTGAATATGAAATGGCAAAATGTATTAAACAGTATAACCATAATATAGCAAAACTACGATCTAACGCTCATCCGTAGCGATCGTACCGTCGAAACGTTCCCTTCTGGAAAGACAAACTTGAAAGCATTTGGATTCTTGCTTATTTAAGGGGCTCCGACTATTTGCCTGGTAATACAAGCTCGAGCTCCGTGGCTTTATGCAGTGGATGCAGTATGCGTGTATTGCATAGATGCAGGCGCGCAACCAGTTTTTTATGTAGTGGGGGCACGATCTCAAGGAGGCCTCGTCGGACCACGAGGTGCCCCACCATTGCGGACCTAATAAGGTACCCTGTATGTATGTACATTTCATGCAATAATGAGAGGTGGTCGGTAGCCCGCAGCGTACCAAGCAGAAGCCTGAATGCGCAGTAGACAGAAGCCACTGATGATGTTCAAATATCGGAACTTTCTCGTAGCAGGCAGCGATTGTGCAATGTGCATGCCTTACGTAAGCAGTGGGTGGCATTGCTCATCTCATATTGCGCCGAAACTGAAAAACTTAGCCTCTCGGGGAGCATGGGCAGGTATAAGAACATTTCGCTATAATATCTCAACGCAAATAATCCATTACTCAAAGGCACTGGGATATTATTCCGATTATTCCCAGTGTTTGAAGGCAATACAAATGATCTAGGGCCACCAGCATTGATAAACGGCTGATAATATCGCAGGCCCCGAATCGAATGTTGCCTTTTGGAAGAAAATCGGTCCAGCCGTTTCTGGAATACCATAAATATGTTTTTTGGCTTTTTAAAGGTCATAACGATGATCAAGGGTCATCAGTCTAAAGGCGGCCAATGAAACCGCATACACCGAATCGAATGGTGACTTTGGAAAGAAAATCGTCCCAGCCGTTCCGGAGCTTCAGGTTGATTGCAATTCCAAAAATCCGTTTTTGGCTTTTTGAAGGTCATAACGTTGATCTAGGGTCACCAGTTTTGAACCGGCTTCACGGACAAAAGTTTGACAACAACTAGCAAACTTTCTCAACTCCAATGATGGCAAGCTACGTGTTCACATTCTCACATAAATATTTTATTCGTACTCTTTTGATACCAGTTTCTGGCTGTATTCACGGTACGCTAGACAATGATCTTCAGGTAACTCATCGAGGGGATTTTCACATGAGAACACTTCCCGTTCTTAGGGTTCAGTAGCTGGTATATAAGACGGGACAGGGCCCCACCTTCAGGCATGTAGCCAGGATTTTTTTTTTCAGGGGGGGGGGGGGGGGGGCACGCGCGGAAAAAAACCTATGCTGTGACCGGACGGGGGGTAGGGCCGAGTTTTCAGAGAATCCCATTCTATCTAGTGTGAATTTGTTTTAATCAGGGGGGCCATGGCCCCGTGCCCCCCCCCTTGGCTACGTCCCTGCCCACCTCAGAGAGCCTGCCCTTAACCCTTTTCCCTGCGGAGGCAGATCCTGACCTCTCCCCGGTTGTTTTTCGCTTGCCGTTTCGAAATCGTAAGTGCTAGCGCTTTGAAACTTTGTGACTTTTCTTAGAATCCAATTATGCGTGTAGGGTCAAAATTTTGAGAGAAAAAATCGGCCCAGCAGAGATGGTGCCAGGCCCATGTTTTTGGGAGAGTGTTACAAATGTGGTTGTGTGGCGCATGCTTCCTTCGTAGTTTGCGGTGCAATAAATACGTCAGAAACGTTGTCACTGCAATATGCATCATACATACTTGGATTGTACAAATTTTAGGGCAGAGGCGCACTCAGGTACGTAAAATGGGAGACGATACCCTCCGTCAGATTAGATTCAACTTCAAATTAGTAAGATGATAAAAGATGTTACGCACATGGTGCCCCTGCGATGTTTACCTGGATCTACCCTATGCGCAATTTATTATATTTAACAAATTACAGCAAATAATGCCCACATGTGACATTCATACCGTCCCAAACAATTACGAACAGCGCATATTTATTATCAGAAAATCACCGCTTTTTACATCCCCTGAATACGCCTATGATTTTTGTTACGGTACTTTTCCTTTTGATATATTAAAGACCAGTACATTTGAAGCCCAAATCGTTTTAGGCATGAAAATCGGTATAACCACATGGCTGCAATGACCTTGACAAAAAACAAGACAAAAAACAAAACAAAAAACATACAATATTCTTGTATTTTTTTCCCACTGATATCCCATTATATATTTTTTTTTACAAAAAAGACATTTCGGAGTAAAAAATGTCATGATTAATCGAATGATGTTCGTCCCATCGAAATCGGCCGAGTGGTTCTCGAGATCTCTAGGGGCGCAGGGTTGTGCTTAACTCAGAGTCGTTGAGTCAAATTTGAGTCAAAACTGACTCAGCTCAACTTGAGTCAAAGTTGAGTCACTTATGAAAAAAGGGGTGTTGAGTAAAGTCAGAGTCGATTCGCACGGATGTCGCTTGAGTCAGAGTTGAGTCGACTCATCCTCTTATGAGTTAGTCATATCTGATTATAACCAAATTTAGGAGCAACTTAATAATAAAGGGGTCCAAACAATGTGGTGGAGTGTCAGGGAGTGAGTTCTAGTGCTTTTCAATAAACGTTGCTATTATTTTGTTATTATATAACATAAAATCCCATGACCTGATGGCGTTTGTTCATTACCGTTTATTCAACGGCATCTGATGTTAATCATATCTGTATAACAGAAAATCTCATTACCTGATGGCGTTTGTTCATTACCGTTTATTCAACGGCATCTGATGTTAATCCGATCTGGATGTTAATAGTTGAGTCAGGGGTAACAGCAAATGAGTCAAAGTTGAGCCGACTAAAAAATATCCGCGTTCCGTTTGAGTCAGAGTTGAGTCAGAGTCCCTTCAAAAATGAGTCAGTGTCGAGTCAGTCTAAACAATCTGAGTGGAGCAAAATATCAGTAGGATTGTGGGGTGGGCAGAATCTACCCCCCGCAGGTTAACGTAATTCTGGCCGCCGGCAGGGAATATGGTTTAGGCCCTTTCAACGCTACGTAAGGGGTCCTTTGAACGCTCGGGACCTCCCCTTCGAGGCACCCCCCCCCCCCTGGGCGAAATTCTGACTACGTGCCTGCACGGGACCGTGTGTGTGTGTGTCCCTTGTGTGGGCCTTAATGCCCTTCGGATGGTAATATAAAATATGAACCTTTGACTTTCATTTGCAAAAATAATGATTTTTATTTCAACAAATACAACCAATGCGGGGCCCTCAGAGGGGTCGTTGGGGGAACGGGTCCGTGTCCCCCCCCCCTGGTTGCGCCTCCATGGATGTTATGTCCCCGTGGACGACTTTGTATAGCAACAGCTAATGTCCGGGTCAGGTCGTCTTCCGTGAATAAAATATCGATAATAAAATTACAGCCATGCCAACCGAAACCTACCCGAGTTGTGGGAAGCGAACGGTGTCAGGTCTCTTACCAGGGTGGTAAAATAGCAGTCACTTTTGACTGGTAGTTTATGGCAACTGATTTGCTGATTATTATGTAATCAGAACGCGGTGCATGTTAAACCGGACACCACGGTGCATATTTATGTTATAACTTTATTTGCCCACAAAGCGTTTTTATCTAAGCTAGGCATGATTGCACTACTGCGGAATCTTAATGTTTTATTTTAAAGATGGCATGTGTCACTGCACCATAGATGTCCGCCTTCATAATGCCGAAACACACTGCTCGTATTTTAATCACGCTTAAACGTTTAGTTCCCCACTTCGAAGTTTGAGCTAGCTTACTATTTGCTAATGCCTAAGTATGTATCATCCATTTTGATAATGTCGGGGGAGAAAGATCACTGGCTAAAATTGCCTTGGAGAAAGCACACCGTTCGACTATTCGTTGGTTGAGCTTGGTGTTGAACCGATATCACATCTATATTGAGCTTAATCGAAGGCGAATAGTTCTTTCATATTCTTTGGCTTTGTCAGATTTAGCATGGCTTCAACATCTGAAAGTTAATATTTCACAGCTTTGATGTTGCAGTAGTTCCTCATGTAGCAAAAGGTGCTTATACTGTCCATGATACTCCTATCGAACTGCTCGAACTGTCCATACTCATCGAACTGTTGAACTGTCGAACTGTTCATACTGCATGCAAAGGATAAGATTGTGAAACTCCTAATAAATTATATTTTATCAGTTACGATATGTAAATATTCACTCATGTGAAATGTAACATTTCACCAGTAATTAACGTTTACTTACTTTATATCATTCGAATGATCATCCATCTTGTCAAAACTTGCCTTCAGATTTTGTTACTAACATCTGTTGTATTTATTTTAAATGAACCCTAAACTCAGCCATTTAAAGAGAGTTCATTAATGAGCTAAACCACTTATTGGTCGTTTGATAGCTCGCAAATGAGCAGCGGGAAAGCCATCTTGATTTATCGTAGAAGCGCCTGGTTGTTTTTTCTCCTGTCCGATGTCAGGCGAATACTGGCGACACAGTAGGCAATAGCCCGGTCCGAGACCCGGCTGCACCAGTGGTGTTTGTAATGGTGGCAGGCCAGAGGAGCAGTCGGTCCGAGACCCGGCCTGCCCCGTGAAATCGGATCACCAGTGTTGGTGCAGCTAGTAATGGGCAGGGATCCAGGAGAGGCGAAAGTCGGTCGGAAGACCGGCCGGCGCGCAGCAGTCACACTCCGCCATGCGGAACATTTCCCGTCCTCACCACTGCTATTTGCAATCGGCAAGGCCAGTTACGAAGGAGCCAGCAGAGCCAAAAAACACAGTCCCCAGGTCCCGCCGCCCCCTCACGACAGTAACTCCCTCGTCCCTTCTGCACGAGCGCCTGCTACTAGTACGTCGATCATTGTCTTCGTCTGCCACATCTCATAAGTTGAATTTAGTGGCAGGGTCCAGATTGTAAGAGAGGTAATAGTAACGGGCGAAGGCTGCCATTGCCATGCAGGCAGCACAGTCGGGTCCGGGGACCCCGGCGGGTGAGCACCAGTTCGTGCATTCGGTGGTCGTGATAAGGGTGGCAGGCCAGAGGAGCAGTCGGTCCGCTCGAGACCCGGAACGTTGCACCAGTTGGTTGTCTTGAATTGGCATTAGGTTGAACGAGTGTCTACAAGCAGGAGCAGCGTCCGGAGGACCCCGGGCTGACACGGTGCACCACGTCCGTCTTGCCCCGCCGTCGGTCTGTAATAAGGGGTGCCACAGGGCCAGAGGAGCAGTCCAATCGTCCGGAGAACCCGGACTGCACCAGTGGTGTCGTAATGGTGGCAAGCCAGAGGAGCAGTCGGTCCGAGACCCGGGCTCACCAGTGGTGTCTGTAATGGGTGGCAAGGCCAGAGGAGGCAGGTCGGTCCGAGACCCGGCTGCACCATTGGTGTCTGTAAATGGTGGCAGGCCAGAGGAGAGGTCGGTCCGGAGACCCGGCTGCCACCAGTGGTGTCTGTAAGTGGCAGGCCAGAGAGCAGGCGGTCCGAGACCGGGCTGCACCAGTGGTGCTGTAAATGGTGGCAGGCCAGAGGGAGCAGTCGGTCCGAGACCCGGCTGGCACCAGTGGTGTCTGTAATGGTGGCCAGGCCAGAGGAGCAGTGGCGGTCCGAGCCCGGCTGCCACCAGTGTGTTTTTGTAATCGGTGGCAGGCCCAGGAGGACAGTCGGTCCGAGACCCGGCTGACCAGTCGTGTCTTAAGTGGTGGCAGCCAGAGGAGCACGTCGGTCGCGAGACCGGGCTGCAACCAGTGGTGTTTGAATGGTGGCAGCCAGAGGAAGCAGTCGTCCGAGACCCGCTTGCACCAGTGTGTCTGTAATGGTGGCAGGCCAGAGGAGAGTCGTTCCGAGGGACCCGCTGCACCAATTGGTGTTCGTAATGGTGGCAGGCCAGAGGAGCAGTCGGTCCGAGGACCCGGCTGCACCAGTGGTGTCTGTAATGGTGGCACGGCCAGAGGAGGCAGTCCGGTCCGAGACCCGGCTGCACCAGGGTTTAGTAATGTGGCAGGCCCAGAGAAGTCCGGTCCGTGTTCATTCCAATGACTGCCCCGGCCAATTAACAATCCGATCGAAATCGAACAACTTAACGTACTCGACGCACAATACATTGCTAACAATGCGGATCGATTACGATTAACTGTTCTTTTATGTTTTTACTTGAGCTGCGACATAGGCTGGGTTAATGATTCGACGCCGATTGAATCGATTGGAATCGTTCATTATTCAATGAATATGTGTAAGAGTCATGTTTCCCACCATTTTTATATATGAGATGGTGGTAGATGCCATGATTATGACAATTAAATAGATTATGTAAATGATCACTAACATGGCATTTTTTAATAACAAATGACATTTACTATGGAATCGAGCTTTTCTTTTACAACTTTTTCAAGATTGAGAATCTTGAAAATGTTGTAAAACGAAAGCTCAATTCCATAGTTTAGGCTATTCTTTATAAAAAAAAACATTGCCATGTTAGTGATCATTTACATCATCATTGTTTTCATTTTTATTGATTTGATATAAATTCACCACACATATTTAAATGTTTACTCAAACGTGAACCGATTAAAATATTTGTATTGATTCTTTGAATCGGAACGAATCAACTCTCAAAACTGTATCCGTGACTCGAACGTTGATTGAATCATTCCGATTTTAAAAAGAATCATGATCGAATCGTTCAAACAAATGAATCAATAGCCAGTCTGAGTTACACACACTCCGATAATGCGAGCCAGAAATCCCACCCCCCCCCCCGGCCTAGGTCTGTTTATTTGGCGATTCCGCGGCGTAAGTTCGATTCTCAGCTGATCGTACCGTTCTATGTGACCCGTCTATCCCAGGTCACCGGATGACCGCTTTTCTATTTCTGAACAATATCAGATAGGTACCGTCACTTGGCGATTGAGCTATAAATTGTTTATATATGTGTAAATGTTTTACAGGTCGCTACATGCTTAAATTTGGTTGGTGCATTTATTACTAAGTTATTTTCCAATGATCATCGCAAGTGCTATCTTGTTCGTCTGGGTGTAATCTACCCAGCTGACGTCACTGTTCTGACGTCACTGTTCTGACGTCTCTGTTCTGACGTCAGTTACCACGCATTGCAGGTGGGAGCTCTGAACGCCTGCTATCTGGCTCGTCGGGGAGTGGAAGTCCATCTCTACGAGTACCGAGATGGTAAGTTCTCCATATGCAACAGACTTGCATTACAATTACTATTTCACCTTTACATGGGTTTTGAATTGAGATAGCCAGTATCTCTGGCAGTTGTTGCGAAATGTAATTTACCAAGACCATTTTCCCAAAAGCTTATCCGTTTTTAAGCAATTCAGTTTTGAATTTGCCAAAGTTATGCATGTGCCGCCACTGCACTGAATGGTTGACAGCCACTTCAAGATTGTTGGTCTCGAGAGCCCGGACGACCTGTATTTCTCTAACCTTGGCTGGATTCAGGATTACCCACTGCGAGTTGTTTGGTTGGTTTGGTTTGTTTTGTGGACCAAGCGCAAACACAAGCACTCTTGGGATCATGGTAAATTACCCACATTGTCGAAAAATACCTCAGGTAATCTCAGGTCAGTTCACCAGGCCAGGTCACGTGACCTCACATCAAAAACGTTTGCGGATATACCACAGCCACAGTTTTCAGCCGATTTCTTTAAAACTTACATGATTTTATAAAGCCATAGGTACATACCTACAATTTGTGCATATCGTATTTGTTATGAGTTACATAAGGTCGGGTCAATTTCGTTACCTCTCTATTATAAGACTGACCTCAGCTCAAATTTGAGAAAACTTGTGGTGGCATTTTTCAAGAGTTTCCATTTTTTGTCTTCTTATTTTTCCTAGCTATCATAGTTTCTGATATGTCTGGGGTTTTCTGAAGCGACGTCTTAAAACTGGAAAATCTGACCTTTGATGACCTCTGGCGACCTCAATGTCCACCTGACATAAAAAACGATGATAGAGTTTGTCTTGAGCTATCTAACACCGTTTTCTGCTTGTCGCTTCGTTGCGTGGTTTTCGAGATCTTAGGGGGCTGAAGTCAACATAAGGTCGTTCGTGTTTGGCTTAGACCCCGACCGTGCGCGTGTTAAAGGGAGAGTGCCACCTCGCGGGCCAATATAGAGTTTTTGTGTGTATAGGTAGATTGAGCGTGTCCGATTTTACCTGCTATGTCTGGCTCCCGAAACTCCTCCCATTAGAGGCAAAAATACATTAGCACCTTCAATGACCGGCAATCATTCGTAAAATTGGAGTCGGCTCCTCAGTATTTTGAATCACTTCTTTGAAGACTTTTTTGTTAAATATTGCAAACTCAACATCACCATTCCATCAGGGAACCTAAAATTAAATTAAAATGCGTATGCAGTTAACTATATTGTCAACAGCCCTATAGCTTCTTTTCATAATAAAACAGCAATAATGGCTATGGCTAGACTTTGGGCCGTTAAGGTAAAGTGACGTTACCTTAGTTATGACACAGATATACTTTCCAAGGTCAAGTCTCGCGAATTCGTACGTTTTGGCTTTCGGTGCGCTACTTGAACACGGAACATTTGTGAGTTGCGCCGAAACAGGATAAAAGCAGCCATCTTGAATTTAGTTCTGAGCACAGCTGGGACCAACGTTTTGGAGTCAGAAATAAATACAAAGTGTTTTGCCGATACATTGCTTTAGGGCAAAATTGAGCTAGAGCATACATGATTGTGAATTCCCACTATTAATTTAAGCTCTATTTTAGAAATCCTCCGGAGGTGGCACTATTCCTTTAAAGAAAACCTGTCACTCTGTCAATCGCTGTGAATGTACTAGTAAGGGGTATTCACTATCCATGCCTGCTGGACATGTTGAATATGTCATTTGTTTGGCTAATTTATCCAGATATACCCACCAAAGTGTTTTTTATTTTTATAAAGGGAATGTTTACCTTTCTGAAAGTTGTCAAGTATACGTCGGTTGTAATACAAAATGTGAAGTAAGTGCTGCTGAAAATGATGGTGATATTTGCTTCTCGAAATTGAAAAGTCCCTTAACTTGATATTTAGGTTTTCGAATTGGGGGCAATGACGTCACTATTGAAATTTATGCTGTAAAAAGATATGGTACAATCTTTTTAGACAATTCTGGCGACTTTAATGCAAACAAGTATTTCGTTATCGTATTCGCAGCAGGTAATCCAACCAAGGTTCGAGAAATACATTGGTACAAAAAGTTTTTCTCTCAGGACCGACAATCTTGAAGTGGCTGTCAGCCAATCAGCGGCGAGACTTGCATAGACTCCTTTTGCAAATTCAAAATTCAATTGCTTATAAACTGAAAAAAGTTCTTGGAAAAATATTTTTAGTTATTTATTATTTTCAATGACGGCCAAATACAATGGCTATCTCAGTTCGAAACCAATGCAAAGGTGAAACATTCCCATTAAATGCAATGCCTATTTCGGAAACATTTGTATATTCAGTATGGATTTAGAGAAGTGACGTGAATTTCAAAAATAGCACATGTTGTTATGACATTGTGTGCTTCGAAACAAGATCTTAAGGACTTGGAACTTTGTAAAAAATAATTATTTATCTAAGTAGCAATTGCAAATGTATTATATTTAATATTATAATATTGTCATATGCGAAGGACTTGCTTACTGAACCAGAAGGCTGCTTTTAACACAATCTACCGTATGCAGCTTTTCGGTAAAGAGCCAACATGTTCGACAACGCACTGCATTTCAGGATAAAACATCACATATATTCGGCAGGAGAGTCCTTACAACCAAACAAAGTATGCCTCCCCAAAACCACCTGAAATCGGCACAAAATTGTCACATTTTCTGATACAGAAGAAAATATGAGCAACTTTTACTAGGAAAGTTTGTTTTAAATCTGCATCAAATGCATAAGCAAGCGATATCCGATAAGTTGTCAGAATTGCGTGAGACTTCTGGGAATAACCGTCTCCCAACCTACCCATGCCCCCCTCAAACTGCACCGTTGTCGATTTCTCAATCTTGTTCGACAGCTCATGGAGCTGGTATATGTCAGAGTACGGCTTGTCGCTCGCCTCTGCTTTGAACTCGCTTACAAAGCTCGCCGACAGCTCCGTACATAACTTATATAACTCGGTTGTTATTGGTCGAGGTTCGGAGCGCCCGTTGCTACCCGCCGGGTTTTGTTATGCAATGGACGGCACATCGTCCCTCACTGGTAGGCGGGGGGGGGGGGAAACAGATCGGGAATCGTGGTCAATATAAGGCCTGTCACGGAGTACCCGTGTACTGGACCGTGCTGAATGTTATATAAACATACTGTGGACAGAAGAGAGAATTGTGATAATGTCACCGACCGCTCAACAATGGGTCTTATCTTTTCCAATGTGGGCGGAATGTGGACGGATGACTTAACAACTTATATTTGGCTTGTCTTGTTTTCACTTCGTCCTGAAGTTTCATCGTCAGACATTATCTTTACGTTTCTTTCATTCTGAATATATATTAGTGAGTTACATAACATGCCACTTTGACAAATTTGCCGCAAGCGACAAGTCGCACGTGTGCCAGTGCATTGCTTCTGTCTTCAGTTACGTCATTGGTTTCCCTGAATATGCAATCGTCTGCCTTATACTGACGGCTAGTTTTAGTTATTATTTAACATATCGAAAAGTTTTTATTTGATTAAATTGGAGAAAGTCACCGAGTACTGTGCGGGATACAGCGCAGTTTTTTAAGTGTGTTTCGTTTCGGATGATCTCATAATTTAGCCTCGGCGCTCACCTCACGACCTTGAATAAGTAGTTAGTGTACTGACATATTTCCCGTGGCCATGTGGTACCAGGCCATGTGGTGCTTGATAGACACCATACCGCCTTACGTGTATATGCACCAGCCTACAATATCCCAAATTATTTCGTATTTGATTACAAATTATATGCACATATCTTCATTTAAAAAATATGCTTTCTCTGAGTTCTGACACTGGCGGATCAAGAACGGCGGTTTGCGACGTTTTTTTGGAGGGGTGGGGCATCGACCCCCAAAATCACAAAGTTCTAAAAACTGATCGAATTTTGCTTCCTTATGTGTTGCTAGACGTTGTAAAATAAACTTTCGTCAGCAAAAGTTGCGTAGATGTTCTTCTACAATCTACATCATTCAGGAAATGTGTAAATTTGCGCAAATTTCTTGCGGTTTGGCGGGAGCGATAAGCGGTGAGCGGTGAGCGGTGCACATAAAGCAATGAGTGGTGCACAGCATTTTTGTGTCTAGATCCCGAAATTGGATCTTAGAACTCAGTGGATCCCTCGGCATAAAATATATCAGGATCTGGGATATTTGTGGATCCCTCGGCTATTGTGTACCTGGATGTGGTGTCCCATGTGTATCCCGGGACACAGGACACGGATATCCATATATCAGCTGGATCCCGGATCCAGACACATGTCTGGTCAGCACAGTAAGCAGTAGCGCCCTGCCCTGCGCCAGCCTGTAAGCTGAACCCTCCGAGCGGCTTCCACATCGCATGGTGGTCGACACCTGAGCTCCGCCGCCGTCTACTGCGAGTCCGTCCACCCACCCCGAAACCCGACAGAGGCCGGGGAGCGACGCGAGCGTGCTGGGTTCACAACTCAGAAGCCCCTCTCTCCGTCCAGCCTCTCTCCGTCCAGCTGGAGGATCGTGGTCTGCAGAGTGGGGCTGGGCGAGGGTGTTGGACGGTCACGGGCAAGGCTGAGGATCGCTCGTATAGGTGTCGGGCAGGACACCTGAGCTGGACACTCGGATCAGCTGACTCACGGGGCCGGCCCCAGACAGCCGCAGAAGGGAGATTAGATACCCGGCACCCGGCACCCGGCACCCGGCCCTGACACGGGACAACCGGCACCCGGCTCCCGGCTCCCGGCTCCCGGCTCCCGGCTCCCGGCACCGGCACGGGACACCCGGCACCCGGCTCCCGGCACCGGCACGGGACACCCGGCACCCGGCCCTGGCATGAGACGTGGCCGTGGTAGGCCAGCCTGATGTGGCCGTGGTAGGCCAGCCTGAGATGTGGCCTTGCTGGAGCTGCCGACCGGAGATATGCCGCGAAACTGGCTCTCAGTCCTCCATCGCTCAGCAGCTACACGCTATCCTTATTACCGGGCTATCCTTATTGAGAAGCGACCTGGAGGTTTTCCGTCAACTAACGTGGGAAATCAACAACCATGTCTTCAGAGCATTTATTTGCAACCACCTGTTGAAAGTGTGGTGTCTGAAACCTTGTTCTAAAAAAATGTTTGTGTCTTTTAAGTATCGTAATATGTTTTAACTTTTCAAACGCTGTTTTGGGTTAGAAGCAGTATGCGACGACGTGGATAGGACGATGTTTTCGCAGCTGCGAAGGTCACTGGCAGGGCAGTGTATTAAAGTGCCCTGTCACTGTCAATGACCTTCAGCTTCTGCTGCGCAAGCAATCGAGAGAGATGTTGCTTATAATACATTATAATTTGAAACATAAGTTATCGACGTGTAGCCATGTCTCTTCCGAGTTGCAGTAGCACCATGTTTGAAGGACTCCGTGCTCATAACACGCACTAACGATTTCGACAAATTCCCCGGATATCTTTAGGCTGGTTGTCTCACTGTCAGCCCTCCGGCAGATCCAGTGAGCCTCTACTTGTTCTGTTATTTCGCCCCAGATGCGAAATACCCCCGACAAGTACTT
>VOPJ01005247.1:0-19085 GCA_014673585.1 Semibalanus balanoides | reverse complement strand
AAACATTGTAAAACATTTTAAAAATGTTATAAAACATTTTCGCGCAAAATAATCCATCGTGAAAACGGCTAGTATTAACACAAATTATATTGTCGCTAAATGATGAGTTGCAATTTCTATAGGTACTACAGTTGCGACGTTACAGCATACTACAAGTCTTACCATGAGCTTAATCGTTTTAGTTAGCAGTCACTTTTCCTGGTCATTTCGAGTTTGAACTCATTTGTTGTTTTGATTAAAATTATGAAAAAATATCCTTTTAGGAGCCCAACATATTTAATATTGGTATCTTAATTAAATTGTCCCTAATCCTCTATCTTTCGATTGCTTCTTCGCTCGACGTCTCTTTAGTTCTCGAGATGTAGGATTAGTTAAAGGACACCAAATATGACTAAAAACTTTATCTTGTGGTGATCTTCTCAATCTCTGGTGACCTTTAATACTGCCCCTGACCTAATATATACCTACTTTTAGATATACCTACTTTTAGAGCTTGCCTCATGCTATCCAACGCTGTTTTCCGCTTGTCGCTACATTGCGTGGTTTCCGAGATTTTAGTGGGGTATCTTCCCCAAACATACATATGTATGTATTGACAGACCGGCGACCTCCCTCCTTGCCCACAACTTCAAAGGCCGTGTTTTATCCCTCCCCGGAACCAAGTTTACCCGGATGATATTGACCTTAGCATGCCTCAAGTGACCTGTGACCTCGGGCACAGTGACGATATCCAGCACATTTTACAAGGTCACACTGGTTCATGCGACTTGTCCTGGTTCTACTCTGCCATTATTGTGAGTCCTACATGACAGTCGGCGCGTAGTCAGGGAGACTATGCAATATGCATGGCACCGAGACGTTACAGCCTGTAACACATGTTGGCAGTGTTTGTCTTACATTCGCAACAGACGATGGCCGACAAAACTCTGACCTAACATTGATAGATAGCCGTGTGGGTCTCACCACTGCCCGTGACGGCATACAGCACCAGATACACAGCCCCTTAAAGAAAATTGATAGTCGTAAGTGAAGGACACCTCAGTTCCTGCCGCTCCCGGCGGCACGCGGGACGGACCACATTCGTGCAGGTGTCTGTACAATGAACTAGTGAACAGCTTCCCACCTCTTGTCCAGTTGAACAGCGCAGTGAACATATGCGGAGTCGTAACAGCCAAATGTCGGGCCAGCCGCCGCGGATGTGTGGCGGCAGTAAGGTCTGGCGGCGGCACTGCGGATCCGAAGGTGGACGCAAGTTTGCTGCACGTGTGCGGTGGAACGATATTGGAACCTGGTAATTGATCTTGTGTGGCTTAAAATAGCAATCTCTGATAAAAGATCAGGGTTTATGCAAATTCAGCTGAGAGAACAAGAATGGAACAACAATCATCTGTGGGTGCCGTCCGCTGCAGCGTGCACTGCAGAAGCCGCTATGCCAAATGTCGGTGTTCTCCATTCGGCCGTCTGATGATGAAAAGCGCTGTCATATCCGGCAGTATGGCAGAGGAGACTTAACCATTACCCCCTCTCGACCACCTAAGTGGCAACCTATACCTGTGTCAGACGTGGACATAATGATTGAGAGCTGGGTCCTGTGCACTGGATTTTACCCCGGCTCTGAGGAGACCAGCCCAGTGGAGGACACTGCTGCGGGACCGGCAACAGCTACCACAGCTGATCCGAGGGGTCAGGACAGCGACCCGGCACCGCGGCTGGTGATCGCCGAGACTGAGAACCCCGGCTACGTGCTGGTTTTACAGGAGCGGAGAGACGACTGTCCGCACCAGGAGCGACTACCACTCAAAGCTGAAGCTGTGACTCAGTACCTTAGCGACTACCAACTTGTGACTGAGGGAGAAGCCATGCAACAGCGTAGCATCAATGGGCCTGCCTGTTCCACTTCACAGCCAACAAATGCATGTTTCAATGTATCTGACAGGGATGATGTGCCTTGTCTACACACACCTGTCTGGTGGTTCTCCGATGAGTTTTTTACTCGCCACCGCAAATACAACTGGCCACCGGTGGCCGTGAGAGACAACATCAGGCGGTACGGCTTACACCTGGTGCCTGTTGGTGCTCCTGGGAGCGCCACTGAGCAGTTCCAATTTCGCCTGTCCTTCTCCCGTGCAGAAGTGGTCATCGCCTGGCATCTTAATGATATGCAGAGGTTCGCTCTTATCGCCTTCAAGACGTGCAAAAAAGTTATCGGAGAAGAAGGCAAAGTGTTGAAGTCTTACTTTGTCAAGACAGCACTGCTGTGGCTATGTGAGCAAACGCCAAAAGAGGATTGGACGAGCGTCACTCAGGGCGTTCTGAAGCTGCTGGACTATCTGGATAAGGCTGTCAGCACAGGCACATTGCCGTGTTTCTTCTGGAGCCGCATGAACCTTCTTCAGTTTGCCAGTCGGGCTGTCCGAAAGGCCATGAAGAATACGCTGGGAAACATCCGGCAGCACTTGATGAGACTTCTGTCTCATGAGGTGTGTGTATGGGTCCCTCAACTGCGAGAGGAGTTGACACGTGGTACCAGACGACTGACGGAGCACTAGCTGCGCGTCTGTCTGACACGCTGGCTGATCAGACTGGGTGTGCTTACTAGCATGGCATATCATATGGAAATAGCCGACTCAGACTGTCTGAACAAGCTTCTGTCCATGCTGTTACGATCATATTCACCAGATGACATAATCGCCCTGCTCCGCAGCCGGAGCCACTGGTACCTCGTGCAGAAGGCGCTGTACCAGGCGCTGACCGTGGCCCCGGCGGACGTGGTCTCACACGTTCGCTTCTCTGCCAGCGGTGGCGGCCGTTTCGTCTGGGACACAGCTCCACTACTAGCACTCTTTACTGAAGATGACCTGAAGCTGCTGCTGGGGGAACCAGGCGCCGTGCGGGCCTGGCTGAGACGCCAGCACCAGCTGCCGGAGACCGAGCGGCCGGCCGGTCTGCCCGCTGACCTGAGTTCACCACGGGACCTCTGTGACCTGCTGCTTAACATCCCACTGTTGACGAAGGCTCTCAGGGAGAGTGCACCCGTCAGGTGGGCTGAGATTGAGAGGTTGTCAAGGATGCCATTACCTCATGTGGCTCCCGTGGAGCAGGCAAGACAGGAAGCACTGGAACTTTCAGCACGTTGGAGAGAGTTGGCTTACGTCCTCCACGCCAAACTCGGTATGGATCAGAAGACAGCTATGGAAACAGCCTGCAGAGTCGCGGTAGAGCTCCGACAGCTCTGTGACGATCCTGAGACGCTCGCCGAGGACAGGAGGATGCGTCACTCCCTTCCGGACTCTTGGCAGCTGCGGCACTTTGCGCTCGGCCACTCTAGCTGATGTGTGGAGTGTGGGCCCTGTGGCCCTTCGCGTTCGTGGATCTGGCTGAGGCATGGACCTTGCGGCACTTGGGGTTTAGCGCCTTCCCCTGAGGTGTAACTATGGTGCTACCCCGTGACTGTCTTTCCAACACCAAGTGGGAAACCCTCCAGATTAGTCACTCAGGGAACTTCCATACCGGCTGTTTGTAGAATTGGCAGTGGTTGCTTGTATCGTCCGGGCATGAGAAGTTGTTTGAACACATGAGAGATATTGGCTGAATCACAAAGTTGTTGTATGTGGCCACATATATAGTGTTTTATGATAGGGTTTTCTATTCATGGATCAAAAGCAACTTCATGGTCGATGAACACTGCATATGGTTCTGTTTGTCAAACGTCCGTTTAGCTTAGATAATAGATAAGACTTACGCGCCAATTGGGTAGCTGCAAGGTATGCCAGTTGCATTCACTGTGAGTGTTATTAATCAATTAAGTAGATTTGCTTCTATTGCATGCTTCACTTCACATGTACCAGCATATGAGCCATTCATACGCCTGAGGTGCTAGCTTAGGGTTAGGTACCGGCCTGAGAGTTGATAATCACCTGTTCGTATTATACTGCGATTATTTTGGTTGAACATGGTACTGTATATTTGGGGTGTTTGTGAATAGCGTTATCGTGTTCAGTTGCCCAATGATTTGTACAGATAAAATTCAGTGCACTGCGGTGTGTTGTGTACGACGGACGGTTAATGACGGAACGACAACGGTTAATTACATTATACTGACATGACCACCATTGTCTATGGGGTTAATGCATATTACGTAATGTTCAAGCACTTATATTATTTTGCTTCGCAGACTTATGATGACTGGTTAATTACAGTTCATAAGCAATACGATCCCATGCTATGCAATTATCAAAGATATTGTGAAATGAATGTTTATGGCGCTCACAACCATATGTGGAGAATCCACCCCGGCAGCCTCGGCCGTGGCCGGAGCAACTTCAAAGTTGCCCGGCCTGGCGGAGCAGGAGCAACTTTTTGAGTCTTTTGGTTTTATGTGCTCGTTTTATGCCATTTTCCCTTCGTTGAAAATAGATGTTATCGCTTATTTTTTTATTTATCTCCGGGATGAATATGCTGTAAAAAACGACTGCATTTGTAGGCCCCTGCCGTCAACATATCACAATTGGGATGGCTATGCAAGGAAATTATATCGGTGAGGGTCTCATGCATTTAGTCGTACTCACCTTTTACCACTGAAGAGGTTCTGCAGGACTCGCTGCGCCACTCTCTCGATGGACTCAGGGACCGTCGGCTGGTCCATGTCCATGTCGTAGGAGCGCTCATGGCGCTGGCGCTTCTGAATCTGGTAATCTTCCAGCTCGCGTGGCACGTCCCTGTGTGTGATTTCCACCACCGTGCTGAGGTCCTTCTCCCTTCCCATGGCTCAGTTGGCGTTAGATGCTGACAGTGCTCTTTAAATACGGTACTGCTCTGATCTTGATATTCGATTTAAACTGGTCTTGAATGGTGCATAAGGTCTGAATAGGCAGCGTTCGAGGTAGATTCACAGTGGATACCACAGGTGCATGTGGTGATTGTCCCAGATGAATTGCAGATTAATAATACATATTTTTTGTTGTCATCTCGTGCAAGGACGTCTGAGTAAGCTCCTTGTCGAGTTGTATGGAAAATAAACTAACTTTGACTTAGATGAAGATCGGAAAAAATGAGGCGCTCTATTAAACGGCTGGCTTCGGACTAGTGGCCAAAGAAGCGAGCATGAGGTCTTGCAAACGTCTTATTAATAGGCTCATATACATTGGACACTTGTATGGCTACTTCCACGTCAGATTAAATAATTGCATGGTTTAGTTGAAATGTTGCGCTACAATGCGAAGAAATTTAAAGTAGTAGCTACAATGCGATGAAATAAAAAATAACTTTCATTGGTTTTTCAGTTTGACGGTATAATATAATTGCATAATACGGTAGGTAACCGTTTTTTGGTGGAGTGCACACTGGATATGTACTGAAAAACTTTCAACCATTTACAATTCGCATGCTTCTCCTTTCTTTCCCTTCATTTATTTTCCATTTCGTCAAAGATGAACCTAATGATGTCTTTGTATTTCATTCCAGTATAAACTGTCTTCAACTGGCGAGCCTACTGTGGTTGGCTGCAGCCAGCAAATCACATACAATCCTTGTGTGGCGAAACATTCTTTTGACATATCGCATGAGGCATGCAAAGCAGAATGTCACACCTAATTCGTTCACTGTTATGGATAAAACAAACTCACGAAAATGGATGCAATCCGAAGAGAGTTCGTTGCTCAAGGTTTGGCTGCAGTATGCCTGTACACATGTGTCTGTTATACATAATCCTTTTAAACTTGCACAAACGCTTATCCTCCAATTAATTTAGGAAGGAATGTATGTTTTTACATACCTATCATGTATTTAGGACAGATTCATCTTCATTGTTTTTCAATATGCGACATCTCACCAACATGGAAATATGCATGAATTGTTACAGTACATCATAGTTAAAGGGACACTGTCCCACTCAAAAGTAAAATTTATATGTTTAAAGAACAGCCGAATTTGATAAGCCAACCAATGAAGTCCGTTTTTTTTTTAATGCGCCAGTCGCCCAATACGCGTCCACATAGTTCAGTTTGCTTCCATCCAATGAAGGTTGTCGAGTCCGCGACCACTACTTGCCTTAAATGACATTGGCAATCAGACATGAGAAAGGTAGTGAAAATTTGTACAATCGCACAGCCGAACAGGTTGATGTTATGCATAAGGAAAGCTGTGTTTTTAACTTTTATCGACATGGGATATTGAAGATAATTATAATCAGGCGATCTAGTGTTAATTGATGACCGCAGTTTTTTGTCTCTCATGCACGACCATATAGTGTTGGTTCTTTATCAGAATTTGGTCACTATTCACTCTCGGTACGCATGACATATCTTGGTATGAGTATCAGCTCTATCACGTTTCCCATGAGACCGATCCCTCTATATAATGCAGAGACAGAAGATCGCGGTATGATTTTCATGCTCGATAAAACGTATGTAGCTACCATCAACTTGTATAGGAAAAGCAGTACTACTCGAAGATGGTTGGCTTCTCTATGACTATTGCAATACGCGTGTCAGTTGAGATCGGTTGGTTCTACCGTTCTCAGTTGACTCATCATCCCACTCCACTCCACTCATTCTGTGATTACAGTTAACTTGAAGCAAACGTCTTGTAGGTCTAAGATCATTGTGAGTTATATTGAGGTGAAAAACTCGCATGTCTTAGAGAATTCTTATATTCGTACTAGAAATATTCACATGAATGGAGTTTTTTGCTAATCGCCTTCTCTAAATCGCCAAGAGAGTTTACCATATTTGAGAGCATGTATAAAAATCTCATAAGTGGTTCCTTATGTTCTTTGCTTTATAGACCGCTCTGTTTCTCGTTTCGAAGTCTAGACCCTTCAAAACCATTCGGTGTAAGATGGTCTCAGTTGCCCATAAATAAATTTGTCTACTGTCATTCACACCTACTCAACCATCGTTTTTACCACACCTAAAAAAAATGGGCAATATGGCAATGTTGAGTAATCGCTATTATTGAGCTATAAACGTCATTGATTCGTGAAAACTATGAATTTATTCTTTCATTAAACGAGCCAAGTATAAAATTTCAAGCACATATACAACGGCCATATACGAGTCATTATGATCATTTTTAAGTATTTGTGAATACAAACTTAGTTAGTTGTACAATACCTTTTCTTTCTATTGACGCCGTATGCTTTTTACGTTGCGCTCAGATGTTATATGACTATTATAGAATAGACCTCGCTAGATATTCTCATACCTGTTGATGACATTGATTGCCACGGACAACTTATCGCAGTACGGCTTGGCACTCGATCCATTTGGATGATATTTGACATTAAATGTACCAATATGTGATTGTGAACTATTCAAAAGTATTTGTGATCTCCCAATAATTCTCCGCAAATATAATTGGTCTAACCGTTATTATCAGCTGCAATCTGAGTGCAGAGTGAACACGGCCTTTTCTAGTGCGTGACATTCTCAGACGGCATCCAAAGTGCGTGTTAACTAACGCTGGTATCATCTGAAGCTGCTTTTGTCCAGCCCAGCATGGGTGTTGTTTTCTATAGGCCTGGTAGGGCCCGGGCCCTACCAATAATTTCACATTTTAACATTAGGCCAATGACGTTGCATGGTAAGAATGACATTAAAGTATATATAAAGTTAGCATTGGTGCCCTATCAATCATTTAAAATAATACGCCCCCGCAGCCCAGCTAATCACCATCAAACATCAATACCGTTCCGTTACTGATCGCCCCCACGAAGGTTTCTCTACTGTTCGGTCTCAGGCTGACCGTGTCTCTGCTGTCCGGTTATCTGCTGACCATTCCCAATAATTCCCATGTTCTATACTTGTTGTTATGTGTTCCTTCTTGCTGTTCGTTTCCCTGCTGTCTTGTTCTTGGCTGACCGCTTCTATTCTGTCCCTTTCCCTGTTGTTCATGTTCTTGTTGTTCACCTACCTGTTGTTTACCTCCCTGTTGTTAACTTCCCTGTTGTTTACTTCCCTGTTGTTTACTTCCCCGTTGCTTACTTCCCTGTTGTTTACTTTCCTGTTGTGTTATACTTCCCCGTTGTTAATTTTCATGCTGCTTACTCCTGTTGTTTACTTCCCTGCTGTTTTTTTTTTTATAAATTTCCTGTTGTTTGCTTCCTTGTTGTTTGTCTCCCTGTTGTTTACTTCCTTGTTGTTTACTTCGTTGTTGTTTGCTTCCCTCATGTTTTCTACACTGATGTCCTTTCCCGGTTTTTCTTTCCCTGCTGGTTTCTTTCCTGCTGCTCACTTCTTTATTGTTGGCTGCCATGCTTCTTACTTCTCAGGTGTTATATTCCTCTGCTCTTCGCTGTCGCGCTGTTTACTCCTTTGCTGTCTGTGTATTTCTGGTTTACTTTCCTGCTGTATGTTTCCCTGCTGTATGTTTCCCTGTTGTATGTTACCCTGCTGTCTGTTACCCTGTTGACCGTTACCCTGCTGTCTGTTCCCCTGCTGTCTGTTCCCCTGCTGTCTGTTACCCTGCTGTCCGTTACCCTGCTGTCTGTTACCCTGTTGTCCGTTACCCTGCTGTCTGTTCTCCTGCTGTCTGTTCCCGTGCTGTATGTTCCCCTTATGTCCGTTACCCTGCTGTCCGTTACCCTGCTGTATGTTCCTCTGTTGTCCGTTTCCGTGCTGTCCGTTCCCATGACGTTTATTTCCCTGCTGTTGGCTTTCCGGTTGTACCTACTCTCTGCGTTACATCACTTATCCCGCCATGCTGTTCGCTCTTTGACACGTCCTTGGACTTCTTGGCCGTAAGCCTGGAGAGCTTTCCACTTTGGAGGTTGCTGGATTGAGGCTGTTGGCCGCTTGCGATGTATATGTACTCGATCACACGGGGAACCACCTCCCTAAAACGAAAACATATACGGGATTAAAGAAGCATTATTCTGAAAACATCTAATTCAAGCCATCGTAATATGGTGAATTGCACAGATTGAAATTTATAACGAAGCTGAGGGGCAATATCTGAACTGTGTTATCTGATGCAAGTGCTGAGCTAATTGACAAATTCTGCTTTTTACCACTGCTAAATCAGACAAAATTATACGACCAATCATAATGCTGGCGGGCGATTGCCCTACTTTGTATAAGAATATGACAATTCATGTCTGCACATCTAAAGACCAAGTACAACCACGTTCACTTCGATGGCGCTCGTCAGTGACTGGGCCGCCGCTGTGACCGGGCAGTGTTACCCGCTGTGGCCGGGCAGTGTTACCCGCTGTGGCCGGGCAGTGTTACCCGCTGTGGCCGGCAATGTTAACCCGCTGTGGTCCGGGCAGTGTTTACCCGCTGTGGCGGGCAAGTGTTACCCGCTGTGGCCGGGCAGTGTTACCCGCTGTGGCCGGGCAGTGTTACCCGCTGTGACCGGGCAGTGTTACCCGCTGTGACCGGGCAGTGTTACCCGCTGATGATAGTCTGCAGCTGCTCCCCGATGCTGTTCTGAAGTCGAGCCCACACCTCCCTCCACACCGAGTGGCGGAAGTGAAGCAGCGTCAGCTGGCGAAGCGCCACGACTGCCAACAGCGACAGAGTGACGGGGGATATAGGTGGCGCTGTGAGCGGCGTTTACTCGGCGATGGTTTACATCAAGGCAATATAAATAAGGTGAGGGCGTCTGAGCTCGGTCACATGGCCGATTCGGCGCACGAGCGCTTGTGGCGAAGGCACTTCCAGTTGGTTGGTCCATCGCGTTTTCGCCGCAATGGGGAAACCACAATGGTTAATCTGAAACATTTTTTATGAAATGGTTTTGTCATTACTTTTCTGGCCCTTTTTTCCAAAGAGACGCATTAAATTCATGAACATAACTGTTTGGCTTTTTTATGGTGTAAATTATTTATTGTTATCATTTAATTGATAATTAACACAGTTTCAATGGAAGCGAAATCCTGGGTCCAAAGTCACGTGACTGACGCCCAACACCTGTTTACATGTCGCACCATGCTGTGTTGGATGTATTGAACAATACGCCGCATTGACGTCATTGCTGGGTAGATGAATCGTGGTGAGCTTAGGATTGTGACAACATGTGCAAAATGATGTGTGCGAGGGTATTGCAAGTTTTATGAAAAGGTAACAAACTAACACATACTAAAAAAGGAACATTTTGGCATGAATTTTGAAGCATGAACGTTTGGTTTCAGGAAACCAAAGGTGCACTTGATAGAAGAAAACAACAACGCAAAAGCACTGTTGGGTTAAAGACCTCGTAATTGAACGACCAATGAGCTAAAGAGGTGAACACTATTTTACGTAATTTCCCTGATCTACTTATATCAATGTGAACAGCGTGACACACGTCTCCGATCGCCGGGCTCACTCACTATCCTCCCGCTCCAGCCAGGAGAGGAACTGGAGTCGGGTCGCCATCTTTGTCTCCGCGTGCTCCAGGGTGAACAGCAGATCGGTGGTGAAGAATCGTACCTTCCGCAGAGCAGGGAACCGAGATCCCCAAACTTCTGTCTCCAGCCGCATCGAAACGGAGTCTGCCGGCGCAGACGGTCACAGTTAGAGCTGTAGTTGTGTCGCATGGGAGTTGTAGAGTGAATGGGAGTGCATGGGAGTTGTAGAGGCATCTACAACTCCCATGCGATCGACGCGATAGGATGCAGAGTGAAAGAAAGCGTTTTTGTTTTTTAGAGAACCAGAAATGAGTGGTAATTCTGCTTCTTAAAACTGGTGCTTGTAGACATTCGCCTACCAAGTTGATCCAATACCAAGCAATATCATTAAACTATCCAAGGCTGACGGAAGAATAATGTTCCCGATTACCAGCCTCGGACAACGTTAACATGAAAATGTAATGCGAAACCAAACTTCGGATACCTTGTTAGACATCAATGTGATGCAAAAATGAAGCAGCTTTCCTTGTGCAAAAATTAGGATATTTCAAATTTAGTGACGTCATTACACACGCACAGCTACAATTTAGTAGGCTGTACAAAAGCTATTTTATAACAAAATGCAATAAAGAACGTCTAAAGCTGTAAATGACATGCGCTAGAAAATGGTCTCGAATTTGAGCATTTTTTGTTTTTAGCCTCCTTTCCCCTAAAAAAATAACTTAATAAAAATGCAAAAATATTTTAGAAAATCTGGAATATATGTATGAAAACCTAATATCATAATGCCCAAGCCAAATTCCAAAGCAATTTATATATTTCGACTGACTTATGGCTCCCTAAATTATGCTAAGTGTAAGTGACTATGGCGTAATATTTGGAGTTATGTTCTATGTTGTTTTATTAAACAGATAAAGACAAATAAAGGCCAGTTATTGATTGCAAAGACAAAATTGGTCAAGGAACATGCCTGTTGTATATAGGTTTATCAATTTAACATGTTGACCTTTCACCTTATGTGACCTGAGTCCTGACCTTGACCTGATATGTTGTCAGGTTGTACAAAATAGCTGATACCATTTAATTATATGTGTACAATTACCCATAAAACATGTGTAGGATGATTTCCGTAGACCTCTTCACAATGTGACCTTATGTAACCTGATCTTGACGTTGACTTTTGCTTATAGTTTATTTTTTGCTTATGCGGGAGATCTTTTGAGCGCATTTTGTGCGATAATAGTCTCAAGGTAAAATTGTTGATGGAAAGTATGCCCCACAAACTCAAATATCTCAATTTCAATTTTTGATCTGACTGTTATCTGACATTTGACATAACATAAGTATATAAAAAATTAACCTCATGCTCATAATATGTATAAATATTAAAAGAAAATCCATGGATTTGGATCCGTGGTGGATCCGTGGATCCGTGGATTTTCTTTTGATATTTATATATATTATGAGCATGAGGTGAATTTTTATATACTTATATTACTAATAATGCTCAGAGTAACGTTTGATTTCATTAAAATTTGACATAACTGTGAAAAATGCATATTGTATTGTATGACCGGTCCATCCATTCGAACATAGTTTTTCGGGACATCGTTTGACAAGCTCTCTACATAGGTAAGTGCAGCACAAATTCATACACATTAAGCAACGACCCAAACAAATACACAAACAACATCCATTTCAATAGTTGTACACTGATGACGAGTATTATTACGAATTGAGACTGCGTTTTCGTATTGCCACTTTAAAGCATTAGCTGCGTGATTATTGAAAAGCTTTTAAAATTGCCGCCCAGTGCGTTCTTGCTGCGGTACTGGTTCGAAAGTAACAAGGGGCGCAAAAGCTCCCCATCCTCAGCCAATGGTGTTCGGCTGAGATCCCAGCCAATGCCGTGCTAACAGAGACATTCAAAGGAGGATCCATAGTAACAGCTAGAAGATACACATAGTGTGCACCAGGAGACGACTTACTCAGGTCGACTGAGATACAGGTCAGTGCCCACTGCCCACTGGGTGCTGGCTTATACTCAGGTCGACCTGGACGCGGCCCGCGGGTCAGTACCCGGTGGGTGCTGACTTACTCAGGTTGACCCAGACGCGGGTCGGTACCAGGTAGGTGCTAACTTACCCAAGTCGACCCAGACGCGGGTCGGTACCAGGTAGGTGCTGACTTACCCAAGTCGACCCAGACGCGGGTCGGTACCCGGTGGGTGCTGACTTACTCAGGTTGACCCAGACGCGGTGGGTGCTGACTCACTCAGGTTGACCCAGACGCGGGTGGGTACCCGGTGGGTACTGACTTACTCAGGTTCGACCCAGACGCGGGTCGGTACCCGGTGGGTGCTGACTTACTCAGGTCGACCCAGACGCGTGTGGGTACCCGGTGGGTGATGGTGCCGTTCCTGGCCCAGGAGTGATACAGCAGGTCCACCTTTAGCCGCCACACTGGCGTTGTCCACGTGGTGTTGACGGCCAGCTTCTCCCTGACAGTCCCGCGCTCCGTCGCCTTTATTTTCGCTGTGCTGTGAAATAATCGTATGCTGTTATCGTTGTCGCTTTTATGAGTTTTACTAATTCCTACTTTTATGAATGTGATTCACGATTTCCTAATTCAGACAATGTTCATGATTTCCTAATGATGACTCTATAGCCAGCCGTTTGTTGTTGTCCAGGTCAGTGGTATCCTCGGCTGTATACCAGGAAGGTGCATCCTACCGATGCAGCCTGTTAGAAGCTCTGCCTTTTCAGGGGCGATCTGGTCCAATGGCATGTGCAATCATATGTGAACGAAAGACGCAGGTTATGGTGTACTGTTAACTGTACTTACTAGAATTTCGGGGGCTCATGCTATCATAAGACACAACAGCCCATCGATATTCTAAACGATTCTTGAAAGCTTTATAGCTGAGCTTCTTGCTGAAAGTTTTGTATTGCACGCGCGATTCTTTGAAGCCAATTTCCTTTCAGGATCTTTTCCTTTCAGAAAAACCCTCTACCTGTTGCGTTCCAAGTTCTAACCTGACACTGTCGACTTTGTACTGGGAGAAGCTGTCGATCGTGGCCGAGACGGCGCTCCATCCGAAGGAGGGCGACCCACCGCTGAGGCTCGATAGGTTCACCTGGAACGGCTCGACTGCAGACAATCAGTCACTCAGTTCAAATCAGTCAACTGCTAAACTCAGTCACTCAGTTCCAATCAGTCAACAGCTGGAATCAGTCACTCAGATACAATCAGTCAACTGCTGGAATCAGTCACTCAGTTCAAATCAGTCAACTGCTGGAACTCAGTCACTCAGTTCCAAATCAGTCCAACTGCTGGAACTCAGTCACTCAGTTACAATCAGTCAACTGCTGGAATCAGTCACTCAGTTCAAATCAGTCAATCTGCTGGAATCAGTCACTCAGTTCCAATCAGTCAACTGCTGAACTCGGTCACTCATTTATAATCAGTCAACTGCTGAACTCGGTCACTCAGTTCAAATCAGTCAACTGCTTGAGTCGGTGACAACTGACAGCATTCTATTTCTCTGAATTCACGATTGCCAAATTCAGAGATTTAGGGGGCAACAGGTCAGAATTGTGTAATTTTATCAGAAATTATTGTATATTTGCAATGCATCAAAGGAACGTCCCGCTCTAAGAACATGCACAACTCTGATTTCGTCCTCTAAATCGCTGAATCTGGCCATCAACAGTGACTGAATCACCCACAATCAACTGTTACAGTGGTCCACTCAGTCAAGGTTACATGGGAAATCGTCCACTGAGCTTCAATACATAAGTCAACTGTGAACTGTTGCAGTAAGTCAAGCTATAGCTCAGTTGCACTTACAGCCGACAACTGTGGTCACACGAGAGACATTCCTGGTCTGAGTGTGAGTGTCAACATATGCAGTACCTATAGATACTATCGCATGTGTATATGCAATGCAGGCATCCCCCCTCCTTTACGAGCCTGAATCAGAGGTCGAGCGTTGATGAAGGCAGCCTGGAGCAGGTGTTCATGTTCGGTCGCTTTGCCGAAACAACTGGCGAGTCCAGGTTCCCTGGCTGGCGCAGATGTGTGGGTAACGGCAGTGCGGTTAGCGGACATAAAAGCAGAAGTGGAGCAATATTACTGAGTATATGTACATTTACAAGATTTGGGGAACCATTCTATAGTCTTTTTAAATGTATCTATGATATCCTGAAACGTATCTGCAATGTTTCTGACAGAATATATCATTCAACACAGTGATGCTTCATGAAAAAGATCCTCATGGAAGGCCTTGAATACCGAGAGCAGGCAACGCTTATATCAAACAATATTGCACAGCAGTCGACAGACAGTGGTGCCCGTGAGCGCTTACTGATGTATTCTCTGATATTGGCTGGTGTCACTGCCCCTGGAGACGGAGGCACTGGTACCCCTGCAGTGGAAGGAACAGGAGGAGCCTCTGTAGTTGGAACAGGTGGACTCCGATCAGAAGACGATCCTGCTCCTTCACCACCAGGAATCAGAGATGTCGACTTGCTTCCTGTACCAGGGAAATAGTGATGTTGTCAGGATGCTTAGAAATCAAACGTAGGTCTATGGAGGAAGCTCTTTCAAAAGTTGATGATGCTAAACATTTGTGGCATTACCTATGCGAAAAAAGACCCTCTCAACGCGAAAATGTTATACAATCTGTCATAAATTGGTGAGACAAAAGCAAAGTTAATTATAGGGTGGCTCCTAAAACTGGGTAGGGACCTCCAACTCCACGCATTGGCCATTGTTTGTCTTGCTTGCTTTGTTTAGCACCAGAAAACAACCCTAACTTCACCGAACCTGACTTAATCAGTGTGAAGCAAATGTACTGAATCAAGGGCAGTGGGCGAGTAGCCAGCGGTGTGGAGCCATACCTGGCGGTGCCGGCGCCGGTCCCAGATCGGGTCTGCTCAGATGTCCTCCTCCGGGCAGAGGAGGTCCCACTGGTCGGCCGGGCTGTCCAGGGTTCACCGAGTGTCCGTCGCCCGGCGGCGGCGGTGCCAGCGGTGGTAGCTGGTTCTCCAGTGAGGGTACGAAGCCACCTCCGCCAGGGACCGGCACCGGCGGGCGGTCCGGCGACAGGTCAGGACCTCGACAGGGCACCTTGATGCACGGTGTCGGGGTGGTGAGTGTCGGTTTTGGACTGGCACTGGGTGGTGGTATTGGTAGTGGTGCTGGTGTAGGTGCTGGTGTTGGTGGTGCTGGTGTAGGTGCTGGTGTTGGTGTTGCTGGTGTAGGTCCTGGTGCTGGTGTTGCTGGTACAGGTTCTGGTGTTGGTGTTGCTGGTATAGTTTCCGGCGTTGGTATTGGCGTCGGTGGCTGCGTCGTAGTCAGGGGCGGCGCTAGCGCAGGTGAAGGACTAATCGTTGACGTCTTGATCGTTTTTGATGATGGCGGAACCGTCAGGGACCTGCTCGTCACTGATGGCAGTAGCGTCGTCGGTGGTTTGGCCGTCGCTGGTAGCCGAGGTGCTGGTTTGGCCGTCGTTGTCAGCCGTGGTGCTGATTTGGGCGTGGTTGGCGGTTGGGGTGTGGTCGGTGGCGTACAGCTGTTTATCCACCTATCTACCATCTCAGGCAGGAAGTTGTTCTTTTTCGGCAAGGACAGCCCACAGAGCCTGCCGAAGGAAGACAGGGACACTGACGCAGAATTAATGCGAGATAACCTTTGTCGATGGCAACATCTCGGGATTTTATGGGAAATAAGTTATTAGTGAGATTGTGTGTGACCTGACCGTGACCTGGCCGTGACCTGGCCGTGACCTGGCCGTGACTGGCCGTGACCTGGCCGTGACCTGGCCGTGACCTGTCAGGAAGGTGTCTGACCTGAGCCTCAGTCGGTTGTGTGACAGACACCGGTTGACCGCCGTCATGTCGGCGGCTGACATGTGACGCAGGAACGCCCGCCTCGAGCAGCTGATGATCCGGAACCCAGCCAATGACGAGCCGAGATGGCAGAGAAGGACGCTGCAACAGCCAATCAGAACGCAGCTCAGCTACTCACAACCAATCAAAGAGGGTTGACTGAACAGCATGCTGGACATTCAGTTTAACCCACGCACCGATGGGGGGCGGATATCCGCCCCCCACAGGTTTTCAGGACTAGCGAAAAAAAGGAAGCGCGTAGCTCCGCCAAACTTTGCACAGCTGTTTGAACATCAATTACGCACACTTTGTTAATTTTTTGACTTCGTAACTGTTAAGGTCACGTTATCAGATCACATTGAATGACCTGACCTCAAGTCACGTTTTTGTAAGTTTAACATCTTGCCGAAGCCACAGTGGTGAACCAAACAGTTTGAAACTCACAGTGTGTCATGAGGCCTCGGGTATCTACAGTTTGTATGTCAAGGATTTTCTATATCGGTGACCTGAGGTCATGTCAATTTGTGTGACCTCCCATTATAAGGCTATAGAAGAAAATTGAACAATGCGCACCCATCGAACTAAAACCTGGCTAAATGTGGTCAGTATATGTCATTGTTATCATCTATTTTGAACCTAAGCAGAAGAATGCATGCTGTATTTTTCTTTGCCGTGACCCTCTCCTAAGGTCAAATCCAATGTGCCCCCAGGCCATATGGTTTTTGTACAATAACTCATATTCTAGGTGAGGTGAGGTAGGTGAGGTTTTCACCATTCTTTTTATCTTGTCGACCTCCATCGATTGACATACAATTTGACTTGACCTTGACATGACCTCAGGTCAGGCAATTTGTTTTTGCCTAGCTAGATCATACGATATATGATTCGATGCGCCGTGATTTGAGAAACACGATGATGGCAAAATCGCTGCCCTATCTTTTGTACTTAAGAAAGTATTATTTAAAAAATCAGTAAAATTAAGCATTTTGACCTTTGCTGACCTCTGGAGCCTTAACTATTGACCCTATAAAAATCCTGGGTCATAGATGGGAAAGGAATGTTTCAATTGCAGTTACAGTGGGTTTTTATTTCCGCGAATCGCTCCTAGATGATGTTAGTTGTGGCTACGGCCCGGACTTATGTAAGCAGCGCTCGAATTTGCTCGAAATATGGGAAAATTTGATCTGTTTTGACCTCTGGTGACCCAATATTGACCTGATCAATAAAAATAGTCTCAGTAGTTTCTCTCTCTAACGGTACTCGTCCACGGCCTACTCCAAACGGGCGTTTCCGTTTGTCCTCGCACATGTTGCGTAGGTTTTTTAGATCCTGGGGGGGTGGGGGCGGCAGGAGTTAACCGCCCGCGCGGTGTGACGACCGCGCCAGCCGATCGGTTCGAGTTGGTCAGACCCCCGTCGGTTGGCGCAGGTTAAGACGAGGACTAGACACCCGATTAACACTGATTATCAAGGAGCAAACGTATCACTGCTGGATGAAATATGTTTTAACAAGTCCTAGTCTGCCCTCAATTATATCTTTTTACATCGAATACATGTTGGCAATTGCCGACTGTGATGAATGTAAAGACGCTTTTGGTATTATTATAAAAGAGAGTGTCTTGGTAGTCAAAATAAACCCCAGTCAAACGACATTGAAGGCTTGCAAACATTTGTGAATAAAATGGACAATGTATTATCTTGGAAATAAATGCGTCCATTGAAAACTGTTTTAAGTCAGCCACATAAGCATAAATTTAAAAGGCTTGCGAAACAAGCTGTCAAGGCAGCAGTGAACGATGACATCTGTTCCAGCTGCTTCCATGGCTTGAACAGATGCTTTTGTCATCACAGCGAAAGCGACGGGATTGCTGCTAGATTAGCCGGTTTCACGAAGGACTTCATTTACAGGGTAATTGGGGCATTTGGGGCGAATGGGTCGATTTGGGCGTTTGAGTTTAAATGTGGGGGGGGGGAGGATTTTGGCCAGTGTTAGAGCTATGGCCACGTGACACGGTGTTAGGTCCAAAATGCCCTTGATTCTAAAATGCCAAAATTTCCCAACTCTGCCCCCCCATTTAAACCAAACGCCCCAGTCTCCCCAATCGCCCCAAGCGCCACAAAGGCCCCAAACACTCCAATTACCCGGTAAATATAGTCCTTTGTGAAAACGGCTATTATAAGCAATATTGATAGCAACTTACGTGATAAGCAGAATATATTGCATAACTGAAGGACAGAAATCGTGTATGCTGCTTGTTTTCTCCACGATGGACCTGTGAAAATGTCACCGTTTCAAGGTCAGTAGGAATGTAGCACCTCAGCCCGTCAATTAACTGAATACATTTGGTCTGAAGTCAGGCGTGATCCAACTGCAAAATGTTAGTTATTACGTTCACTGTTTATAATGACATGAACTGTTAATACTTTGAATGACCTGAGATGATCTTTTTGGATTTTGGTAGTGTCTAGGACATTGTGTGACGCTGATTTCGAATGTGGCACAATTGATTCTCATAGTTTAAGCTCATTCACGATTCAGCACGTTTAGAGTTGATAAACGTGTTAACTCTTGGCATTAACAATTTGGATGGCATTCGGGTCATAGACATGACTTCACAGGTTATCCTATTACCCACACTGGCGGATCCAGGAAGGGAGGCATCAGGGGCAAATTCCCCGACCCCAATCCGCCTGAAATCGGCGCAAATTAACACATTTCCTTATGTAGAAGGATAACTACGCAACCTTCACTGAGGAGAGTTTATTTAAAAACGTCTAGCAATGCATATTGCATATGGGCGCGAAATCCGATGAGTTTGTGGTTGATGCACCCCCATGGCACCATTAACTACCGATCTAAATCCG
>VOPJ01005246.1:11599-30845 GCA_014673585.1 Semibalanus balanoides | reverse complement strand
AAACCGACGGCTGGATCCGCCAGTGTCCGTCCCCCCCACTCAAAATGTCGTGGCGACGCCCCTGGTCTTACCCACAGGGGCATCTTACCCCACTCTCCCCTACAGACTGCAGGAGCACGAGCAGGTACTCAATCCGGCCCAGCAAGTGGAAACACTCAGTAGCAATGGTATGAGTTACAGAGGATAGTGATGGACAGGTTCTCAGTACTGACTCACCTGCAGCAGTACCTCCAGGTACTCGATCCGGCCCAGCACGTGGAAACACTCAGTAGCAATGGTATGAGCTACAGGAGGGATAGTGGTGGTTAGGTTATCAGTACTGGACTCACCTGCCAGGCAGTACCTCCAGGTACTCGATCCGGCCCAGCACGTGGAAACACTCAGTAACAATGGTATGAGCTACAGAGGATAGTGGTGGACAGTTTCTCAGTACTGACTCACCTGCAGCAGTACCTCCAGGTACTCGATCCGGCCCAGCACGTGGAAACACTCAGTACAGATGACATCACTGGAACAGGTACAGAATGCCGAGCTCAGATGGCGAAAGGGGCTAGTTTGTTTGTTTATTGGGGTTTTCGGGCGCGCCGACAACTAAGGTAAATTTGCGTGAAAGGGAACGCAGAGTATCAGGAACGCAGGAACAATGTTCAAGTTAGGGGGCAGGATTCAGCGTGCAAATGGTTCTCATGGAGTGATCAAATGAGGCGACTTAACCCGCGACGGGCGGGCGTTTAGACGCCTCCCCTCAAGTTTTTCCTGTATATCGGGAAAACAGCAGCGCGTAGCGCCGCCAAATTTGCAGTACCTGTTCATTCATCTTTTGTACAGCTCTCACTATTTTTACATTTGATGTCAGGTCACCAGGCCAGGTCATGTGACCCCACCTCCAAAAAAGTTTGTGGTCCTACCAAAGCTACAGCTTTCGGCCAATCGGTTTCGTACTTACCGGATTTCATGAGAGTATTTCTACCTACAGTCCGTATATCTTGGACTTTTGTATATCGGGACCTAATATAAGATCAATTTATTGAACTCTCCATTATAAGTCAATGGGAAAATATTCAAATGCTTTCCATTCTGAGGATACGCATTACGCAAGGCATCAGACCAATTATTTCTGTATCATGTTATCATAGGCCATTCTTGAAGACCATGGTACAGTCCTTGTTCTGGTATCCCTACAGGGTCAGCCGAGGTCATCCGAGGTCACCAACAGGTCACCAACGCCTGTTTGTCAATAACTCTCTATCAAATCAAGATAGATAACTTGAGAAATGACAACGACACCAATGTGTTTGTCTCATCGAGACACGTCTCCCAGTGTGCAACATGACCTTATTAGGTCGCCACTTGACCTTGACCTGAGGTCACATTTCTAGGTTGACTTAACCTGGTTATCATATAAATGATTCAAAGCGCCTTCACGAGAAAACACGATGGTGTTAAAATTACTTCCGTATCTCAATTAAGTTATTTGTGAAAACAGTTTTGGCCACAATTAGCCTTTTTCACTTTTGATGACGTCTGGAGCATAAACTATTGACCAAAGTTCAAATGTGAGGACATGTTAGAGATTGCAAATTGCAATAGCCTTCGATTGCTTAGTCCGTTTGCTCCTAGCTATCATAGTTTCCAGGATAATTGGAGGTGTTGTTGGCGATCCAGGCGGAATTCAGAGGTTTTCCGGAGGACCGTTTAGTTAGAGTCTATATTGCGGTGAACTACAGAAACAAAGAGTGAGATAGATGACTGATGAAAGCACCATTTGGCGCCGCCGACACACGCGCCGTGCGCCGCCGATGTTCTCTGCCCTCCCCCAGCCGTCAGTGGGTCAGCAGTGTCGCAGCAGTGTCCCCAGCCGTACCAGTTAGCAGTGTCGACAGCCGTACCAGTTAGCAGTGTCGACAGGCCGTACCAGTTAGCAGTGTCGACAGGCCGCTCTTAGCAGTGTCCCCAGCCGTACAGTTAGCAGGTGTCGACAGCCCGACCAGTTAGCAGTGATCGACAGGCCGCTACTTAGGCGTGTCCCCAGCCCGTACCAGTTGAGGCAGTGTCCCCAGCACGTACCAGTTAGCAGTGTCCCCAGACCGTACCATTAGCAGTTGGTCGACAGGCCGCCTTAGCAGTGGTCCCCGCCGTACCAGGTAGCAGTGTCCCCCAGCCTGCTACCATGTTAGCAGTGTAGACAGGCCGGCTCTTAGCAGGTCGACAGGCCGCTCTTAGCAGTGTCGACAGGCCGCTCTTAGCAGTGTCGACAGGCCGCTCTTAGCAGTGTTGGTCGGTTAGCCTACTTTCGCTAGTCTAGACGCTAGCAGTAGCGTCTAGACTACTACTGCTAGACGCTGTAGTAGTCCACCTACTACAGCGTCGGCCTGTGACTAGGCCGACGCTGTAGGCTGTCGGCCTAGTCACAGCCGCCCGCTTGGCTAATTAAAACAAGATGCCGGGTCAGAACGGTGAGAGCGAAAGCTCTCACGCCCGCGGCTCGCGCTGGAGCGGACAGTTTCCACTTTTTGGTCTGATGTGCTAATCAGCTTGAAGTCGGAGGCAGCATCATAGGCATAACGAAATCATTTGGAACTGGAGCTAAGTCCTAAATCGGGCAAATCTGGCCTTTGATGACCTTTGGTGACCCTAATATTGACCCGATACAATTTTCACCAAACAGTTTCCAAACTGCCTTTTTGAAGGGCTGCCGAACAGTCTTTTTTATATCTAGATCCCATTGAAGCCGAGTTAGAGAGGAGCGTCGAAACGCCCCCCCCCCCCCGGCCCGAGGAAGGTTGTTGTTGTTGTTGTTTCCCGGGACGGTCGGTCGCGCCCCCGGTAGCCAGCGGCTCCAGATGGCGGCTGCAGCTGCGCCAAGGCTCGCCACGATTGTTCCTCAGTCCCGCAGCTGCGTCGAGGTTGACGAATATATGTTAGGGGTCCGGCAAAGCTTTTGCCTCGCCTGCTCCAGTATTTATATTCTAACACATACGTGATTATTGCATCAAATATTCTGCGTTCTTGGCTCGATCTTGCTCCTAGATCCTTCTGCCCGTGAGAAAATGGAGGTCCCAATTCAACCTAAGGTCAGGGCGCGGAGCTGTGGCCAGAATAACGCAGAACTTCTGCCGGATCCGCCCAGAAAAGTGAAGGTCGAACACTTCGATCTTAGCGAGTGAAATCTGGCAATAGGCGAGGTCTGAGCCAAATGTACAGTCAAAACGTAGCCGCTAAGTGGGAAATATTACCGCACCATCCAGTGCGGTGGCCGAGATTACAGACCTTTCATGAAGCATTGCTGAGTAGGACTCAGGTCGGGCCGTCCGCCCACCATCTCCACTGTCACAAAAATTTTTCCCAAGAAAACGATATCAAATACAGAAAAGGAGACGATCTGAATACAAAAATTCAGTGGCAAACAAAAATGGTCCAGCGAACTCACCAGCAAGGGCTACCCCAGTCTCTTAAGGACTGTTTGGGGCTCCACAGGAAGCTCTTTGACTTTGGCATTTGGAACTTACTAATACTTAGGCCTCAATATGTACGTTACCCACATAACAGATCTCAAAGTGCTTTACCGCGTCAAACTGCCAAAGATTTCATAATCGAACAAGTTTGGAGCGCTTGAAAAGCGTGCTATTCACGGAGAATAGTTACGACATCCTCCAAATCCCCCAAACGACCGGTTTGAAGCCCGAAAATAAAGCAAGTGTCCATTGCGATTCGTCCGTCTCTAGCACGATTCCGCATGCCGAGATCGAAGTGTTCGACCATAACTTTTCTGTGTGTGATTCCAGAGCAGACAGTTCGCTTATTCTGACCACAGCTCACCAGCCCTTGACTTAAGATCGGATTGGGACCCCATTCCTCACGGGCAAAGGATCTAGAAGCAGATGCGAGCCCAATAACGCAAGATATTTGATGCAATAATCACGTAGGTACGATATAAACACGATACGATATAAAGCAGACAGAGGCAAAAACTTATGCCGGACCCTGTAGAGCCGAGCAGCCGGAGGCGTACGCCGGCTAGGCTCGCGCACCGGAGCAGCACATGCTCTGGCGTGTCCGCTTCCTCGCGGCACACTTCGCAGAGTGCCGCCGGGCATCGCTTGTCCGGACATCCCGGGCACGCCGGCGCCGGGAGGCGGCCGATGCGGTGGAGATACTGGCGCGACCGGCCGGCCACTGGGGCCGCGACCGACCGGCCCCAGTGGCCGGTGCACATCCACGGCCGCCCCCGATCTTCGCCGAGGACGGGCTCGGCATCTGGTCTCTCCATATTTGCCAGAAGAGGTCGTCCGGCCAAATCCGACGCCAGGCCTTGGTGGGCAACACGGGCCACGGCCTTAGTGATGGTGCGGACGTCCACTGGTGCACCCTGCGGGAGGCTGGCAGCTTCCTTGGCCAGCACGTCCGCCGTCTCGTTGTTCGGGATCCCGCAGTGTGCAGGGACCCATTGCAGCGTCACCTTCTGTCCGCGTGTGGAAAGGTTCAGAAGGAGGCTCCAGATCGCGGCTCCCATTAGTGTCATCTGGGTCCCTGCTCCGCTGGCCAAAGTCGCCAGAGCCGCCTGGGAGTCCGTGCACAGGACCACCGGGCCTGCAGCTAGATCACCCGCAAGCGTGCTCACCTCCTCCAGAGCCGCTCTCATGGCAACCAGCTCGGCCCGAGTACTGAAGCACAGGCCACCGGCGGCGACCCTGACCTCCCGGCGCTCCCCAGACCTGAGGATCAGTAGCGCTCCTCTCCTCCATTCGACACCCCTCCATCCGCCAAGCCGTCCCTCCATATCCAGGTGGCGTCGGTGGGCAGGGTGGCCAGGAGAGCATCGGCGGTCTCTCGGCGCCTGTCGTCTGGAGCGTCGCGACCAGCCCCCGGGCCCAGGTTCAAGCTCACAGTGATGCGGTCCTGGCTGGTCCACAGGGGGATTGCACGTACAGGCGCTCCTCGACCGGAACGTCGGCAGCTTTCTTCGCTGTGGTGATGCCTGCGTTCCAAGCCAGCGCCACCCGATAGTGGAGGTCAGGCGTCGGGGTGGGTCTATTTCTGCAATCTGGCGCAGCGGGTCGCCTGGTGGCAGTGATCTTCCCGTGCACACTGCACACCATGCCCGCCGCGAGCACTCCGCGCATAATCTGGGCGGTCGGGAGATCCGCCTCCACCATGAGCGGCGCCACCGGCGTCCAACGCGGGAAGCCAGTGATGACCCTGGCCGCCGCGACCAGCCGGCTGGTCAGCAGAGCGGCTGCAGCCACTCTGCCAGTTTCACCAAGTGACTGGTCAGGGAGATCGGACGGTAGTTCTCCACCGACTTCAGGTCCTTGCCGGCCTTCGGAATTGGGATGATGTGGGCTCTTCTCCAGGACGATGGAGACCAGATTTTAGCGCAACTCTCCAGGATTGGTTGATGAGAGTGAGAACGACCCATGTTGCGCCAAGGGACCAGATGCAAAAGGTGTCTGCACCAGGGGACTATCTGGGCTGGGTTGCACCCATGGTTGCCCACTTCCAATTCTTCCAAATGTCTGGGTTGGTTTGATTTTTTGACTTTTCATGGGTTACTGGGTGGGCATTGGGTATGGCATTTTGGAAATACTGTCGCGAAAAGGTTATTTTTAATTGACAACAAATGTTTTTAATTAGGTTAACATGCTTTTATGAAATGGACACTTAAACAATAGACTTTGGCAATTATATGACAGACAATAAATCGTGCGTAAGTAATAAGGGCAGTTAATATTTTTTAAACCATGTCTGATCCTAGGTCTGATCCAATATGATAATGTTGCCCGGAAAGTGTTCGATAAGTTCAAATCAGCAGCAACACACAGGTGCCTAATATTATTTATCGTTAATATTATGAAAGTAACGCATACTAGGGTAATGTTTGCGATTGATAATTATTTGTAAAATAATTATCTGGCCATATCTGAATGGGCCACAATGGGCATGGTATCAGTATTATGGAATGTTGAATGGGTCTGGTTCTGGTGTCTTGGGCTTGGTGCTTCATGGGTTTCGGCCTGGGTTGGGCTTGGGGTTTGGGCACCCATGATAGTCTCTGCTCTGCACATATGTCATCCGGGCCCGGCGCCTTTCCTCGTC
This sequence comes from Semibalanus balanoides, assembly GCA_014673585.1. Taxonomy (NCBI): domain Eukaryota; kingdom Metazoa; phylum Arthropoda; class Thecostraca; order Balanomorpha; family Balanidae; genus Semibalanus; species Semibalanus balanoides. The sequence goes on along the minus strand of VOPJ01005246.1, from coordinate 24,749 downwards.
TTCAGCCTTCTTAAAGCTGCGCGGCCAGCTCCTGTCCTGGAGAAGGGCTGACATGCGTCGGTTTTATGTCCATCCGCATGAAGCATGGACGGAGACTTCGCACTCTGGTGATGTCCTGCTTTGACGGTCCAGTCTCGGTGACGGAGGCGCACGTTCCTGCTGACTCTGGCGTAACTACTGTGGGCTGTGTTCGGACCGTCACATTCCCGGCGGGAATCCCTGGAATCCCCGGCGGGCATTTTACTCTACTGCAGTTCGCAATGTACTCATACATTTTTATTATTATAATAAATTTAGTCCAATGTTTTGTATGGATGGCTTTCCGAGGTCAGGACCCACGCTAAGCAGAGCTTGTTGCGCTGGTCCTGACCTCACCACCCGATCGCGCAATTCCTGCTGGCCGGCAGAATTTAGAGACGAAAGTTGTTCGTGCCCGACATACCAGGACACGGTCCGCCCTACTCACTGACGTCACCTGGCCTTGAGTGCGACTGTTGCCACCGCCTCAGGCCATCTCAGTCAGGAGCAAATAGCGAGCGCCGAAGCGACTCGAACCCGGGCTGCCACTACCGCGATAGGTCAGAAGACCAGCGCTCTACCACTGAGCTACAGGGGCGGACATTGGTATTCCTGTTAACTCTTTGCTACGGGAATCGGTAGAAAGCACTTTTCCACAGATTCCCCGGAATCCCCGCGGGAATTGACGGGTCAGAACACAGCCGAAAGCCTCAGGTCCTCCACGGCCAACTGGCCACGGTTCCCGTTAACCGCCTGGCCGGGACAAGCATTTTGGACGACACCCTCCATCTTCTTTAGGATCTTCGAGACCCGGCCGATGGCAGCCGGCTTGCTCATCAGATGCGAAATCTTGGAACGACTTCCTTCCTTCCGAGCGACTTCCCGAGGAAGGTGGAGCCGAGCACCGGCCCGGCGCGGGGGTTAACAGCGCACTGGCGGAGAGGTATGCCACTAACGCGCACTGGATGGGGGGGGGCACTTAAGCGTCCCCCTCCCTGAGATCTCAGAAAGTATGACAGCTAAAGCAATCAAACTTACAGGGTAGGTAGGCCCTATCATTATCTGCATTTGCTGAAATTTAAGTGACCTTAGGTCAATATATTAAAGGTCAAACAAGGTCATGAAGGTCAAATAAGCCCAAAAGGTCACCATATTGGGAATTCGACCTCTGTGACGTCACAGGTCACCAGAAATGTGTCTGATCTTGCGTCCTGGGATGAACATGGACATTGGCTACCAAATGGCGTTCGAATCGTTCCGATATGACTATTAGTTCCGAAGACATCGCTTCGCCGACCCCAATTCTGGCCGTCATTTTGGAATTAATATCCATATAACTCAAAAAATGACCGACCAGTTTCAAATTTGTCTGCGTCAAACGATCCGATATTGTGTTGCCGTAAATGTCGCATAAGAAACACCGCCCTGCGTTGCTTCGTTTTCGAGCTATTCACGAAAAACATGTGGAGGGCACAAAGGTGGGGGCCCCCTCAAGCGCGCGTGTTAAACCAAGCAATGACAATTGACTAGTATGCAATGCAGTGCTGCAAAGAGAAAGACAGTAAACGTCTTACCTGGGAGAGCTCCATTGGTCCAGGTCGAGTGAGAGGACCCGGTTCAGCCGATCACTGACTGACTTTCCCCCAGGCAACAGGTTCTGTCCTATACTGAAATAGTGGCTGCCACTGGACGCATTGCAGATCATGCAGACCAGCTTATGGCCACCGGACATGTCTGAAAAATGGCAGGGAGTTGATTAAACACAGATCACATAGATACAGCCAATTATTGTGTTGATATGTTTACAAATTAGTGAGACTTATCATCCTGTAGCTGTAAATCCTATGGTAAGTCACCCTGTCAATACTCTATCATTTGAAAATGTGTCCTTTTGTTATAATCTGTCTGGATATTTGAAAAGATAATGATTGACAAATGACAGCCTTTACAATACTGACACACATAAAATACAAAATGCCAAATGAGCGTATAATAGAATTTTAGAGATAAAAAGGCATACAATAAAATCACACATAAATATGAAACACATCACTGGCAGTTAAGACTTCGGATCACTCCTCAATGTGTAATGTGTACAGAATACAATTCAGACTACTGACTGGCACATCTATTATATGTTCAAGTTTTAAAAAAAAACATAATTACGAGCGAGCGCGCAGTGCTCGCTCGTCTTTCCGTGGTTTATGGTAAAAATATGAGCATGAGCGGCCCGTGGCGACGCTTTTGAGAAGCTTATATCTCTGTAACCGCACTTCCGAATGGCAAGCAGTCTTCTTTGCTGAGTAGCCCCATCCAATCAATACCGTTTTTTACCAGTGCCGACTCATGTGGGTGACTACCACTGCGCGTGGCGCGTACCGCAAGAGGGGTGTGTAAAGATGTTCTGTCGCAAGAACTCCGCAACGGCTGGGCTGATTGTATTCGACTTTGGTGTGTGGATAGGGACCCCTCAGCCGCTGCTTTTCCACTAGTCAAGGGTGGGGTAATTCTGCACGTGCGCACGTGCACACCCCTATTCTATATATCAGGAACAACTGAACCAATTGTGTTCCAATTTGGTGTGTGGTTAGAGACCCCTCAGCCGCCGCTTTTCCACAAGTCAAGGGTAGGGTGCCTCTGCACGTGCGCACGTGCACGCCTGCACACCCCTATGCTATATCTCAGGAACGGCTGAACCGATTGTGTTCGAATTTGGTGAGTGGTTAGAGACCTCTCAGCCGCCGCCTTTCCACAAGTCAGGGGTGGGGTGGCTCTGCACGTAGCAACAACAAATCATGCAGATAATAAATTGTTGTTGTTGATGATGGGCTAGAGCAGGGGGGTGTACTCCGGCTTCTTTAACATTGGTAAAAGTGGTGACAACCCGCGAGCAGCTTGCACCATCCTTGGCCGTGTTTATAAGATCTACTCATAAAAGCTATATAATTGGCTAATCAGCTAGTATTTACCAATCAGTATTGAGCAAAGTCATCGAACCTGATTACAGAAATACCAACGTATTACGTGAAACCGGGAGAATTCGTTTGTTTTACATTCGACGCTATCAGCTGCAATGTGCGGCGTGTGTGCGTCACATTTCTCAGCTTATGAATTGAATTCATGAAGCTAAACAATATTAAAGCGTATAATGAAAGAAAATTGAAAATAATAAATTTTAGCTGTGGAAATAAAAAAAAAAAAAAAAAAAAAAAAAATGCAGTATTACCAAAATATCCTTAAAAGCTTTGAATATTTCTACCCAAATCTGTTGTATTTGTATGATGACAAGTGCATAATCGTCGACTAAAAAATCTGTCGTTAGGTTAAATAAGTAATATTTTCAAGGAGCTAGGCCATTAATATTTGCCACCTTATACAAATTGCACAAGATATATATAACAATATGGACTGTATTTGTAAATTACCCTAGTTTTGGACTTGAGACACACTTATATAAGTAGTAAAGACTGCTGTTATCCTACGTGAACCCCATGATCGGAGGAGGGATAAGCAGCATCCACAGTCCAGACACGAGAAGTTGTTTAAACTGGGGGAGGGGGGGGGGTAAGCCCATTATCGTCAAACGCCGACAGAACTTAACGCTCCGACAATTGGGCAGGAGGGGAACAAATAATGGTTTCAGGACCTAATATGGGACGCATGGCTCAAAGACCATATGCAGTCTCATGATATGCAACAAAACAAGCTGGTAAAATGGAACTCGCCGGATATGAAAATATTATATGTAAATATATTATTGCAGCCAATAGACGCGTAAGTACACCACAGAGGTCTCAGCCATAACTTCCAAGGGCACGCCACCCCAGGCCCCCTTCGCAAAGAGAGCGCCCCGAACAAAAAAGTCGTGAAACAATATTCCCGCAATTTAGCCACATATTTTGCAGCCCAAATGTCGCCAAAAAGACTCGCACATAATTTAGTGACAAGACTCCATGGCGACGGCACGTGCCCCCTCACCCTTGCTCACCCCTGGATCACCACATGAAGCGGACATCCACTCTCAGAGAAGAGCTCTTTGTCAGTCACAACAAAAATACGTTACCTTACTACCTAATAACTACTAATAAAACAAATGTCAAATTGACGCTGAACGGACATACCGAATATTAACAGTAGGTTTCTTGTTGTGACTACGTGTCACGAATAAGGCAAATAGCATATAACCAAACATAACAATCTATTGATGAGGCTATACGTCATCTTAGACAATCATTGCGAATTTATATTTTTAACGCCGGTAAATATGGCAACAGAGATGCATCTTGTCATCGTTCGAGCAATCCGTCGCCGGGCGCCGTAAAATCACCAGTTGAAAACTTCGCGCACTGTGTTATCATAGCAAACGGGTCTGATTTGAGTTTGCAGCGCATCCGCAAACGCATGATTAATGTGAAAAACAAACATTTCTAAGTTTTGCAATCACCGGAAACAAAGAAAACAAAGCGCATCTAAAGTTTGCAGCACGCACCACTAATGTATGTGTACGGCGGGCCGCCGGCAGCGCCACCCCGGATTATAACTCACAGCGACTCCGGGGTCCCGGCAATACATTACGTGCTGTCACCACTTTTTCGGTCGATTTACCTATGGTTACAGCCTTGCTAGAGCTATAGGATTAGTGTGTTAATCGTAACAAAATATCTGTTACCGAAAATTTTACCAAATATGAAAATCGATCGTACGGCTATAAAATTTTGTGAACACTCTTATCGTTCAACTGATCTTATAACAATTCACTTTTAATGACACATTTTAACCATTTCTAATTCTATCCAACAGATTTGATACACAATTTGCTCATAAATCATTAGTTAATGTAAAATGTCTATTGTATTTTGCTTAGCTTACCCACTAATGCTTGCAAATGATTTTAGTTCCTTTTTCACAATTATAATGTCTTTTTGGAAACTGTACATGTGCGTTTTATGAATTATAAAGTAAACAAAGCTATTTTTGCCAGTGAGTATAAATAAGTATAGGGGAGAGTGCACACCAGCGAGTATGGTGCCTACAGTGAACAGGTGCCCCTCCAGCCTATATTAGTAATGTGATAATTTCATCGATGTCGTGCCCCTCCAGCCTATATTAGCAATGTGATAATTTCTTCGATGTCGGTAGTAGTAGCTGACACTAAGCGATGATGGTTAAGTTGTGAACAGCAATGGCTGCTCTCATTTAATTCTGTCAGGATACAAAAAGTGAAATTTTGTGTTTGCAGTTTGATTTTTGAATAGTGTTTTTTGCTTTCCAGAAACGTTATATTTTTATATTTGATGAAATTAACTTTACTGACACCTTTTGCGATGACCATTGAATGATGTAGATGTCATAGTTTGCAACAGCCATTTATTTTTTTCCTCAAATTTTGTTTTGTTTTTCAGCATGTTGTATGCCCACCAGTGAACAGGGTGAGTGCCCAATAGTGAACAAATATTCACTGGTGAATCTACCTTTCGGAAAACCTAAACTTGTCGACAGTGAATGCAGAAGATATATTGGTTAGGCTGATTAACTCCACGAAGGGCTCTACGGCCAGGTCCAAGGGAACCATCACGTTTCATGAGGACCCACCTTCGTAACAGCATTCAGAGTTGTTGTTTTATTATTGTCGAGTGTCACAGAGATTGTCAAGTGTCGAGTGTCAATGGATTGCCAACAAGCATCAAGTGAGCATCAGCAGAAAACCCCACTGCACACCTATTCGTGGTGAAAGTCCTCTATTCACTGGTTGAATCCCCCCTGTTCACCGTCTGTACCTCCCCTATTCACTGATGCCCACCAGTGAACAGAAAGATCCAAAAAATGAAAATAGCTTATAACTCACATTTTGTATTAAAGGGAGTGTGCCTACTCTTTCGAAATGTCAAATATATTTTTATTACGGTAAAAAGCTATTGGTTTGATCATTGGTTACGATAAAATTCACGTATGGAGGCCCTTTAGTTGAATTTTACTTATATTCTGGTTTCGCATTTGTTTTGTTTTCAATAACTCATACGATCGTCACCATTAAACAGAGTAAAGAAGATGTTGCCATATAAGTGGCGCACCAAGAGACGATAAAGACAAACCATGAGTAGCATATGGTTTGTTATAGTTATCAAGGCTCTGGTTCGGGCGCTGTTATCAGTGTCAACGGAGTTGTTTTCAGTTGGCCAGAGGCTAACAATTTATGCTAGCGTTGTTTTTAGAGCAATGCTTCTGTAGCGAAAGCTCTCTGGCGGACTATCAATAATTAAGTATGCCAGTATGTGATTGGCGACTTTGAAATATCTCAGCAAACTAAAGTGAATCTGGGAAATGAAGTATATGGCTAAATTCAGAAAAAATATGTTCTACAGACTAGTGTCAACAACTTCACATGACCAATGTGAGTAGGCACACTCCCTTTAAGTTAAATTAATTTGCTTGTAGCTATTCCTTGGCAGTAATGTTAGGAATGTATACACGAAGCTTCAGATCTCCAGGACAAAACGCAAAGCCAGTAGACAGATTTTTCAAAAGGGGTGTTCGCTGGTGGGCACTCTCCCCTACTATTTGAAAATCGGTCAAATCTACATTTTTGGTCTCAGCAAAAATCGGTCAATATTTGGACAACCAATATTTACCAATACAACCAATATTTATTAAAGGGTCGATATTTACCTGCTGTTTGGTATTGGATTGGTTTTGGTCAGTAAATTTCGGGAAAATGACATCACTAATAGGTATAGCCTTATACAGCCTCGGTATAGCCTGTTGGGCCCTGGATGCCCACTGGCGGATCCAGGGGACATCAGAGGCGAATGCCCCACACAACAAACAAACAAAACTGAAATCAGCGCAAATTTACACATTTCCTGATGTAGAAGGAGATCTATGCAACTTTTACAAGGGCAAGTTTATTTTAAAACGTCTAGCAATGCATAAGGGAGCGAAATCTGATGTTTTTTTTTAATTTTAATGAACTTTTTCGGGGTGATGCCCCCCTCCCCATGGCGCCTCAAACGAAATCCGAGATCTCCCAATGTGGATGCCTAACTTCAGAGCTCAGTTCATGTTTGTCTTTATCTTGTCTGGTTGTATTTTATATTTAGTTGTGTAACATATGTACTATGTAGTAAGCAGGTTGGTTTACAATGAGTGTTGGTTTGGGTTTGTCTTCAATCTTCAGTATTTTAATTTCCTTTGGTTTGCCCTTGGGCATTTGACAGGGGTTATGGCCCGACTGGAAAAAATACACGCTTTCCTCGGCATGTCCAGCGTAATTCGGCAATGCGCCAAAATTTCGGCGCATGTCCAGCGTATTTTGTCTAGCCAAAGTTTTCGCGCACATACCCCTTGGAGCACTTGGAGGCCCTGTAGGGCTACCAGGGCCCTTCTGAAAGACCAGAGGGCCCCTTGGACATTCAAAAGAGCACTGTGCATGTCATCAGAGGGGCCCCTGTTAAAGCCGAAAGGGCCCCTGAGTGGGTCAGAGGGCCCCTGATCATGTCGGATCGGCCCCTAGCCAGGCTGCCAGCACAGAGGGCCCTGCGCAGGTTGTAGGGGCCCCTGGGCAGGTCTTAGGGGCCCCTGGGCAGGTCTTAGGGGCCCATGGGCAGGTCAAAGGGGCCCCTGTGCAGGTTGAAGGGGCCCCTGGGCAGGTTGAAACAGCCCCTGAGCAGGTCAGATAGGTCCCTGAGCAGTGAGCATGTCAGTAAGGAAAAAACGCAGTTCTTTACCAGGTTTAAAGGGCCCCTAAGTAGGCTGGAAGGCACCTAGCCAGACCAGGGGGCCCCTGAGAAATTCAAAGAGCCCCTGTGCAGGGTCAGAGGGTCCCATGACCAGACTGAAAGGGCCCCTGGGCAGGTCAGAAGGGCCAATGAACATGCCAAATGGCCCTCACCAGTATGAGAGGGAACGGACCCATCGCATCGGTTCTGACGGGCCTTTTCAAGCTCGAGAATGACCCTCTCAACGTAGAGGAATGGCCTTTTCAACACTGAGAAGTGGGCCCTCTTGAGATGCCCCGCCCCCTGGGCAAAATCTTGATACGGGGCCTGGTAGAGACCCTTTTGAAGCGCCGCCCCTGGACAAAATCCTGGCTACGTGCCTGGTTTGTGGGTATCTCTGAGGGTCCTGATCCAATCAAGTTCATCACAAGTTGAAGAAAAAAGAGCATCACAAAATAAAGTGGCAAAGCCAAAATCCGTAGTGTTTTACATATCCTGTGTTGTTGAGGGGCTTTCAATGCCATCTCCTCTTGGACGAAAGCCTGGCTACGTGCCTGATTCAAGGTCATCACTGTGACCTTGTAAATGCAAAAAGCTCACATGGGCATTGCAGTAAAATTGAATTTCAGCAACAGCATGACCAATTTGCTCACTGTGGGCACCAATTGATTCAGTGCATACAATTTCATTCAATTAAATACAATTTCATTCAGCCGTTCTGAAACTGGTGACCTCAAGTGTTGTGAATGTGGTGTAGCACCCAATAAATTTTGGTGCAACGGCCATTGCACCAAAATTTCAGCGTGACGGCTCTGCAAAGACATACAGCATAGTAAATGTATTTTTTTCTAGTCAGGGCTTTTGGGAGGATAGCCAGGGAACTCAAACTGGGAAGGATGGTTAATAAATTGAAAGTTTACTTACCCATAATGCAGGTGATATTGGTGCTTAGTCTTTATTAAGTCAGTTGCAGTGAGAACTCAGGACTGAGAGATATGTGAGGTAGGTACATACCTACAAGACTTAAAATAGCATTCTTTGAATGTATACCCAAGCTGAAGCCAGAGCCTGGTGTTTGAAGCCTGCAAGCCAAATAAAATGAATTTTTATTTTGATATCATTAGACCTTCTGGCGGCAGCGTACTGAGTCTTTCATTACCATACTGTGGTTTCAATTCAATGCAACAATGCATTGCACTGCATTTCTTGTATTTATATATACATATTTATATACTCTGTTTCTTGTTCTTGGTGGGTTTATCGCCTTAGGTTTAGTGCACTTCATTGAGTCAAAACAACTCAAACGTCAATCAAAACAAAACATTTGGCCGTGAAAGAACCAGCAGCGTGATATATGCCTCACATGTTGCTGCCATATTACATTCAATAGTGAAAAGTAAAGGGAAATTGTCTTTGAAATAACAAACATCATCAGTCATCACCATAAATGATTAAAAATCACCGAAACGTTACAACGGCCCATGGACACTGCGGCAGGCGCGCAATCAGGATTTTCGTAAGGGGGGCACGACCTCGAGGGGGCCCAATCGGGCCACGAGGGGGCCACCATTGCGGACCCAATAAGGACCCCTCACTGGCGGATCCAGCCATCGGTTTTAGGGGGGCAACTTTTTTTGGCCAAAAGTTACCCCCTTTTTTTACCCCTGGAATTGGACCGGTCACCTTATTTTGGTATTTGAGCTTAAAAACATATTGTTGTTTATTATTATATATTAGTATATATTGTTTATTGTTATATATTGTTTTACATTTGGCTATACATTAGCCATACACTAGTCATACATATTGCAGCGCGAAGGTTTTCTCTATTTCCAAAAATTCCTTCATATGACGTCATCAGCCCAAATACTAAAGCTTAGTTTTTCATTAAATTGAGCACTGATTGCGAGAAACAAATGTCAGAATCGTGTTCGGCAGCAATTACTTCATATTTTGCACCACAAGCGGCGTACATTGGAAAACTTTCAGAGGAGTGAAACATTCCCTTTAACCCGCGCACCGACGGGGGGACGGATATCCGCCCCCCAGAGGTTTTTCGGGACTAGTGGAAAAACGGCGGCGCGTAGCGCCGCCAAATTTTGCACAGCTGTTTGAGCACCAATTAGCCACACTTTCTAAAAAAAAAATCCTCACTTTAAAGGTCACGTTGTCAGGTCACATTAAATGAACTGACCTCAAGTCACGTTTTTGAAAGTTTGACATCTTGCCGAAGCCACAGTAGTGAATCAAACAGTATAAAACTCACTGTGTGTGATAAGGCCATGAGTATCTACAGTTCGTATATCTCGGATTTTTTCATATCGGTGACCTGAGGTCATGTCAATTTTGAAACCTCCCATCATAAGTCTATGGGAGAAAATTGAAATGCGCACCAATCGAGAGAAGAAAAAAATGTGGTCAGTTTTCATCCTTATCACTATTTTGAAGCTAAGCAGAAGAGTGCATGCTGTATTTTTATTCCGTGACCTCATTAAGGTCAAATCCAATGTGACCAAGGGCATATGGTTTTTGTACAATAACTCATCTTCTACGTTAGGTATAGTGCTATGGTTTTCACCATTATCTTTCTCTTGTCGACCTCCATCGATTGACATCCAATTTGACCTGACCTTGACATGACCTCAGGTCAGGTCAGGTCACATTTTTTAGTTTAACCTAGCTAGGTCATACGATATATGATTCGATGCGCCGTTATGAGAGAAACACGATGGTGGCAAAATCGTTGCCCTAGCTCTTATACCTAAAGTCGTTTGCAAAAAACTATTTCAGTAAAATTAAGCATTTTGAACTTTGCTGACCTCTGGAGCCTTACCTATTGACCCTATCTCAAATCTGAGGGCATTTTAGCGAAAGAGTGTTTCAAGAGCATTGCAGTGCTTTTTAGGATTGCTCCTAGCTATGTTAGTTACTGAGCTAGCCCGGATTATGTGAAGCAATGCTCAATTTACTCGAAATATGGGAAAATTTGACCTGTTTTGACCTCTGGTGACCTCAATGTTGAACTTATAAAAAAATATGTAGTACTCCTCACGGCCTACCTCAAGCCGTTTTCCCCTTCTCGCTACGTTACGTAGTTTTAGAGATCTCTGGGGGGGCGGCGGTTATCCGCCCCCTCGTCGGTTCTAAGTTGGCTCAGACCCTGTCGGTGCGCGGGTTAAATCAGGCCCGACCGGTGCATGCCTGTAGCGCACGGAGTGCAAAGCAATCAAACGTTCTTTTCATACGTCTACTAATATTTATGAAATACGCATCTAAAATAAATGTTTGTTTTTCGTTGCACTGCAAAACAAAAGCAGAATGAGGGAGCTTGCGAACCCGCCATTGACCAGATGGGGGCAAATATTACCCCTTGACAAACTTTCGCGATAGTTGAAAGCCTAATGATGCTATCACCGTGAATCTTTGGGTACGTTCTCCTACATCCATTGTGCATCTTCTGTGCGTAAATAAAGCAATTTCAGTGGATCATTTTTTTAGGTATAAAAATTGAGTGATGTCATTAAGCACGATTTTGACGATAAAATCAGCTAACTCTAACAAACCGTACAAAGGTCGCTTTTTAAGCAAAATGAAATAAAAAACGTCAAAAGACAGAAGTTACAGTACCTTCAAAATGGCTGTCTCAGACTTTCAAAATATTGTTCTTGACCCCTTAAGCTCTTTTTTCTCCAGAAAATGACCACAAAATAAAATTTATAAGAACCACATAAAACACAAACTACATCTGAGCATTACCCAAACCAAATGTAAAAGCAACATCTTTTTTTACTGACTTGCTTGATTTACCCTAAAAGTGGTAAATCATGAAATAATATTTTGAAATTGTATTTTTTGTTTTAGTAACCAGATGCAGCAAGAAATGACAACATTGTGTTTTTGATACCAAACTGGTTCATAAACATACGTTTTTATCTATATTTATAGATGTCAAAACTTGACCCTTTTTACCTGAACTTGACCTGAGATTGACACTAGCTTTAATTAAATGAGGTCAGATGGTAAAATGACTATCACCATTTGATTATACCTACTTGTAAAGTAGCCCATAAAACATGCGTATTGCGTCACATGACATTTGTCGTAGGTCTTTTACTCATGATGACCTTTTGTGATGTGACCTTGATCTTGATCATTTCCAATAATCTCACTTTAGCTCATGCAGAATGGATATTATACTACTGTCAGCATTTTGGTTCATCATCGTTGCAAATGTCAAAACCAAACTCATTTTTGTTTTATTAGACCTCTGTGGTTGTTTTGACATCTACAACATTTAATTTTAATCCAAATTCAACAACATGGCTACCTCAACTCAAATCTTATGTTAACGTGAAACATTTCCTTTAAGGCCTTGTACAGGCGCAGATCCAGAATTCTTCCCAGGAGAGAACGCGGTAATGGGCGCGATGTTTATGGCCGGTAAAATGTGTGGGTACAAGCATCTTGTATCGGTGCTATCAAATATCAGGTCTTTTTGGTAACAAAAAGAGTGATTATGAAGCACGTTGCGCCAACTTTATGAGTATTTCACAGTTTTCGTTGAATTCATCGGTCTTCAGGGGAGGGCACGCGCCCCAGCGCCACCCCCTAAATCCGCGCCTGTTGTATGGAAAGCATTGCCCATTACCTGAAAGGCCTCGATTTTGGCCTTTGACCTGACCTTGACCTGACACGTGACCTACATTTGCAAATTTAGAGCATGCGTTAGATGCGTCTCATTGAGCGCTTTCGAATGGCGCCTTGTGCGTCTCGCTGCGATTATTAGTTTTGGAGAACAAGGGGGACAATATTTCCCCGGGCAATGGCGTTCGGTTGAGACCCCAGGGCCCAGTCAATACCAGGTGAATTGTATGTAGGTAATGAGGCCCAGGGACTTGGAAACCGGGGGGCAGAGGGGGCAACTCGGCCCCCCCCCCAACTTTTTACACGATCACTCTTTTCTGTATTAGAAGCACATACTTTCCACCAGGGGCGGATCCAAGGGGGGGCAATCCGGCCATGCCCCCTCCCAAAGCGAAAAAGGGTGGGGCCAACATATCTTTTGTCCCCCCCCCCCAAAGGATATCAGTGAATATCCACATTATTTAATACGGACTGTTTTGGTACTATTTGGTATTAACTGGTACACGAGGAAAGATAACAATTTATCGCTTAAATAGCTTTGTGAAGCAGTAAAAATCCAGCTATTCACAATACCAAACTGGAAAAATTTCGCGCCGCTTCGCGGCATCACACAAGTTTCGTAATTGCTTACACAAATTAGGAAAATGGGAAAATTAATTTAATTAAGTGTATGGCAGAGGCTCTCCTTGGCGATAATTCCTGGCCCCAGGGCCACTTCATACAATATTAACCCTCGCCTTACCGTTTTCCACCTTCGCCGTACGGGGGGGGGG
>VOPJ01005239.1:21291-37490 GCA_014673585.1 Semibalanus balanoides | reverse complement strand
CCCAACAGCTCCGCCTTAACGTCCCAACAGCTCCGCCTTAACGTCCCAACAGCTCCGCCTTAACGACCTCAACAGCTCCGCCTTAACGTCCCAACAGCACCGCCTTTACGTCCCAACAGCCCCGCCTTTACGCTTTCACAACCCGTCTACAAACATAACAAATAGTCTTATCTGTGAACCAAAACATAACTGGAAATATACAAGTTTTGTTTATCAAATTGCTGAGCTATTACCACATCCTTAATTATTTGCAGACTTAACACAAATTTGATTGAGGAATATTTTAAGACCCGAATAAACTCCTTCCTACCAGTCCCAACTGAATATGTACAGTTTCTCACTTTAAAGCTGAGGCTGATTGATGTTAACAAGTCAAATAAGTATGTGAAAAAATAACCTTCTGCTCATGTTATATGTTAATTAAACTTAGATCTATATTAAAAATAAATTATGTAATTTAGGCATTTTTTAACCAATTTTTAAGTTTGATTAACTATAACATGAGCAGAAGGTTTATTTTCTTGGACTCGTTAATCATGCTCAAATATGCCATAGCTCGCCTAAAACAATTGACAAGTCAAGACTAGGGTAGTTCTAGGGGCACAGCCAGGAGGACAAGGAAGCGATTCCACCCTTACGAATCATAGGGAGCCCACCAAGATTCTCCCAGATACCATTTGCATTAGCTAAATGACTTTCAAAAAGCCGCAGAGAAGCCCTCAAACCAGGCAAGAGGCCACTCTTGTGCATGTAAAGAAGAGCCCTCAGGACTCACTCAGGAGACACTGAAGGATTTTCAAAGCCAGTGCAGGGGGACCTTTGGGCATGTCCAGGGGCCAATTGAACCCACCCAAGGGCAGGACAGCCTTGGAATTTTGGCCATTTTCTGGACTTTTTGGGTCAAAAGAATTTTGCTTTCTTCATTTGTTTTCTGGAAATTTGCTCTTTTTTCACCTGATCTTGCCAACATTATAGTGCAAATGAAACTGCATGTTCCTCACAAGGACTTATGATCTATTACAAGTCAGGAATGTCTATTTCCCCATTTTTTTTATTTATTATTAAATGGAAATATTGCATTTCCTTACAATAGACTTGCACTCTCTGAGTATCCACCTATGGAGTTTTACTCTCTGGGACCAGCTTATGAAACAAAAAAATCAAACACAAACACTGCCCAGGCCTCCCCCACCCAACATGCCCAGGGGCCTTTTGAGCATGTCCAAGGACCCACTTAGGGGCCCCAAACCTGTCCAGTGGCCTCTCACAATGTCCAGGGGCCATTTAGCCCATGCAGTGGCCCCAAAAACCTGCCTTGACCTGCCTTGAGCATGTCCAGGAGCCCATTAGAGTCTGTCCAGGGGCCTCTCTAGCTTGCCCTGGGCCCATCAAGTATGTTCGACAAGGCAACCAGCACAGTCCCTTGCCCCTTGAATGGGGATCTAGTCAGCATGGAGGAGCCTCAGGCCAGATCAGAGGGCCCTCTGAGCATGTCACCAAGACAACAAATATTAAATATATCACCCACTCCAAATCATGTCTTTTGCCAGATCCCAGATGAGTCCCAGAACAAGTCAGCAAGGTGTTGAAAAGGTTGAAGAGATCCCTAGCCGATCTGAAGGGACCCTGGGCCTTTCAACAGTAAGAATGCAGTTGTCCAAAGGAATAAAACCAAATAAAAAAAAATGCTGCTCTGCAGCACAATTTAAACTGCCTTTAAGAGAATGCTAGAAGCACATGCAAGCGACAGTCAGTTTGGCTTTGAGTAGGTATGCATATGTCGTTATGTGGTATTATAAATTCATGTGATGTGTGTCTGATTAAATACTGCTGGCCTATCACGTAATAATTGCATATCTTATTGACAATATGTTTGGAAGATGCACAATTACAGCCACAAATTCAAATTAGTGCCAAACAAAGTTAGAACTATCTACATGGGACTGGCGCATCTTGGATTCGGGGTTCCTTCAAACTCCTTCCCATCCAAACTGCCATTTTCTCTGACAGTAAGGAACCCAACCAGGTAAGAGAACCAGGTAAGAGATTCAATCATTTTTACCTAAACCACGACTAAGCCGGATAGCATTCTGTAAAATTATGCATTATTGTTAGTTGTTCTGGCAACGAGAAAAACAGTACCCATAAAACCCAGCCCATTTCACTTACCAGGAGAAACAACAAAGAGTACCGCTGGCAGGACGAGCACAGATAGACAGATAATTTGACTTAGCCTCATTTTGAGATATTTTCAGTCTCCTATATAAACTTAATTTATAAATTTACGGCTAATATCCACACACCCCATCCGGCTGCTCGATCGTCTGTGCGTCTCCACAATCGTGCACAAGTGGTCTGGCAAAACAGCAGTAATCTACTAAGTTCTAGTATAAAAGTACTGTGTTGGCAGAAACGTTGAAGCCCTTTTGACACAGATGAGGCCTAAAATTGAGCAATGAGACTATATTTATATTCAATTTAAAAATAATTTTCATCCCACGTAAAAAAATAAAGTTAATTATAAGTTTTTGAGACAAACTTAAGAATAATAGATAAACTTTTAGAACCCTCTTTATACTATCTGGTCTGCCAGCACGTCATCTGCCACGTCCAGCACAACGCGGCTAGTACATTCTCTGACATGGCAGTGTGAAAGCACTTTCTGTGACAATGTCAGCCAGAGGCGCAGCCAGACCTTCGGCAAGGGGGGCATGGCATCCCCTGGGGCCCCCTCGGAAAAGCCCCCCCCTCCCCGAAAAAATATATGTACAAAAATATTGTCCCGGATTAATGCCTACCTATATTTTGCAGGGCCTCCTAATAAGTCGCAAAAAGGAACGTCGCCAATCATTTGTAGTGTAAAAGTCGGGGCGCAATGGGGGGGGGGGGACGTACCTTCCTCTGTCCCCTGGCTGCGCCTGCGTCCCTGCTGTCAGCAATTTCTAAGTGCAATCGCCAGCATGCAACAGCTCTATTTTACTAAATGCATGCGTTGTTTTCTAACTACACTAAAATGTATTTCGACCATTGACCTCTATATATACCATTGACCTGGTATATATAGAGGTCAATAATTTCGACACTTAAAAAATGGGTCATTGGGTATGTTCTTACAGGCATGGGCGTCAAAAGGCCGGAGGAAGGGGGACGCGTCCTCCCAACCACGGTAAATAGGGTCGCGTCGCGCCCCCCGATTTTTTTTTCTCGGATTTTAACATTACGTATATGGGCGATGCATGGAAAGAATCGACTTAATAAGGCATACGTCCCCCCCCCCTCCCCAACTGTCGGCTCGTGGCGACGCCCCTGCTTACACAGAGTCACAGACTCTAGAGGATCTAGCCGTAGGCTTGTAAAAGGGGGGGGACAAATCCAGTGGCGTATTTCCATGGCGTAGGAGCCGGAGGGCAGGGGGCAACTACCCCCTCAACCCTGTTAAGCGGGGGGGGGCAACGCCCCCCCCCCCCTCCTAAACTTTTGAGGCTCAATACCTGGTCCAAGACTACGAGGCATAGCCCACGACCACATGACAGGGGCGGCGGAAGAGGGGGGGGCAGGAGGGGCAGCTGCCCCCCCAAACTCAGCCGAGGGGCGCTTTGTTTTTGGCAGGATTGCTGGCCTGAGAGGGGGCGCTCTGGTCACCAGAGAGGGGGCGCTCTGGCCGCCTGAGGGGGGCGCTCTGGCCGCCTGAGGGGCGCCTCTGGCCACCAGAGAAGGCGGGCGTTTCTGTTTATGGCCATCCCGAGAAAGGCGCCTGGCCACCTGGAGAGGGGCGCTCTGGTCGCCTGAGAGAGGCGTTACAGGGTCGCCTGAGAGGGCCGCTCTGTGTCGCCTGAGAGAGGCCGCTCTAGGTCGCCTGAGAGGGCACTCTAGACGCCTTGAAAGGGGGCGCCTCTGGGCAACCTGAGAGGGGCCCTCTGGCCACCTGAGAATTGGGTGCTCTGGCCACACTAGGAGGGGACTACTGGCCGTCTGAGAGGGGGCGCTCTGCTTACCTGAGAGGGGTGCTCTGCCGCCTGTGGGGGTGCCTTTGTCCGCCTGAGAGGGGCGCTCTGCGCCATCGAGCAAAGGAAAACGCTCTGGTCGCCTGAGAGGGGGCGCTCTGGTTCGCCTGAGAGGGCTACTGGGACGCCTTGAAAGGGCGCTTCTGCGCAACCTGAGAGGGGCCTCTGGCCACTGAGATTGGGTGCTATGGCCGCCTTGGCAGGGGGCGGCTGGGCCGTCTTGAGAAGGACCTCTGGCACCTGAGAGGGTGCTCTGGCCGCCTGTGGGGGGGACGCTTGGCCGCCATGAGAGGGGAGCTCTGGGCCATCCGAGAAAGGCGCTCTGTCGCCTTTGAGAGGCGCTCTGGTTCGCCTGAGAGGCGCAACTCTGGACGCCTTGAAAGGGGCGCTCTTGGGCAACCTGAGAGGGGCGCTCTGGCCCACCTGAGATTGGGTGCTCTGGCCGCCTAGGAGGGGCGTACTGGGCCGTTCTGAGAGGGAGCTCTGGCTACCTGAGAGGGTGCTCTGGCCGCCTGTGGGGGGGGGCCGTTTGTTCCGCCTGGAGAGGGGCGCTCTGGCCATCCGACAAAGGCGCTCTTTGGTGCCTGAAAGGGGCGTTTCTGTCGCCTGAAGGGCACTCTGGACGGCCTGAAAGGGGGCGCTCTGGCAACCTGAGAGGGGCGCTCTTGGCCCACCTGGGGATTGGGTGCTCTGCCGCCTAGGAAGAGGGGCGCTACTGGCCGTCTGAGAGGGGGCCGCTCTGGCTACCTGAGAGGGTGTCTGCGCCGCCTGTGGCGGGGGGCGCTTTGTCGCCTGAGAGGGGCGCTCAGGCCATCCGAGAAAGGTGCTCTGGTCGCCTGAGAGGGGCGGCTCTGGCCGCCGGCCTGAGAGGAGGCGCTCTGGCCATCAGAGAAAGGGCGCTCTGGTCGTCTGAGAGGGGCGCTCTGGTCGTCTGAGAGGGGCGCTCTGGTCGCCTGAGAGGGGCACTCTGGTCGCCTAAAAGGGGCGCTCTGGCAACCTGAGAGGGGCGCTCTTGCCGCCTGAGACGGGCGCTCTGGCCGCCTGTGAGGAGACGCTCTGGCCGCCTGAGAGGGGCGCTCTGGCTATCCGAGAAAGGGCGCTCTGGTCGCCTGAGAGGGGTGCTTTGGCCACCTGAGAGGGGGCGCTCTGGCCGCCAGAGAAGGCGCTCTGGCCACATGAGAAGCCGATTTGGCCGGCAGAGCCGGTCAAGGGAATATAATTCCAATTTTGTGCACCCCTCTGCAGCGCAGTTAAACTACAAATTGTATCATATGCGTTATTTAACCCATCTCATTTATCGACATTCAATCCAAAATGGCATGACATGACGTAATCAAAACGTCATTATCTCCCAAAGTTCTGATTAATTTGCAATGATTTTTTTTAAGATGTCAAATTGATGCTGCATAACAACTTTGATGTTGTTATCTGTTATAGTTCTCAAGTTATTGAGAAAATCCGGGAGGGGGGGGGTAATATTTACCCCGCCCCCTACGCCGCGTGGGTTAATGTATAAGTAAGCGAAATCCGATAACTTTTCAGAATTGTGTGATCTTTTGGTGAATTTCCCCCAACTCCCGTTTTGGATCCGTAGCTGCTTTAAGACGCAAAAAAAATCCGCATGATATGCAATGCGAGGCATTGATGAGAAATTTCGCGCCGCTCCGCGGTGCAATTGATTTAGACGTTTTAGACCTTGAACCTAAAAAGTATTCGAAATGTGGGTGTCGCTGGTTCCAAAGCTGATATGAACGTTTGATAACTCCAGCCTCTACACGTTGGTATGGCCTATGTCATACCTCCTTGTCATACTGCATTAAATTCATCCTTGTAGCGTGTTTTTGACCCATTTTGTTTGGTCCTTTCAACGCATGGAAAGAGGGTCCTTCATGGGTGCCATTTCTATAAGCCTGGTAAGAGCAAAAGCTCTGTCAATTATGTCACATTTTAACATGAGGCCTATTGCGTTACATGGTAAGAATGACTTTAAAATCTACAAAGTTAGCATTGGAGCTCTACCAATCATTTAAGAAGACATTGCCCCTGGTGCCCTTTCAACCGCTCGGGAAAGGGATTCCCTTTCTGCAGCCGGCCCCCGCCCCTGACGAAATCCTGGCAACGTGCATGTCTGTGGTGTGAGTTTTGTTAGTGTAATAACTAGCAAGGGTAAAGTGGCGGCTAGTTGGCAAAGAACGGAGCGCAGGCGCGAAGGGACTGTATGGTGATTTTCGACTCGATCGGACAAGTAGTTTCTGAAATACAAAAAAAGTGCGCACGTGCAGATTTGCCCCACACCTGAGTTGTTGGAAAGCGGCGGCTGAGGGATCCCTAACCACACAACAAATTTGAAAAAAAACTCAGCCGTTGCATTTTTTTTTAGAAAACACCTTTTAACACCCCACACGCGGCTCGCGCCACGCGCAGTGGTAGTCACCCACACAAGGCGGCATTGGTATCAAGCAGAGTCACTGGCGGATCCAGGGGGGACGACAGGGGTAAAGCCCCCCATTCCAGGCCGGACAGGGGCGATAATACAAACTAGCCCCCCATATTCGCTGAAACTGGAGATAAAAAATGGGTAAATACTGGCTGCGAAAAATAACGTTTTGACGATAATAATTTGGTTTTTGCCTTGATAATGTTTGTATATTTGCTCGTTGGTGTTTCCTCTATTTGGTATAAATTTGAAGCGGTAGGGAGTAGGGAAAGGCGTGTTTAGGAATCGCAATCAAATTAAGGAGGAGGCTGGTACTTAGGGAGACATAAGTCAGTCAAAAATATAGATATCATGCTTGTATAGCTTTGTGGACGAGCGCTTCAAAATTCTCAGTTTGTGGCCGAGACGAAGTCGAGCCAAACTGTGAATTTTGAACGCGATCCACAAAGCGATTAGTTGTACAGCTGCGCAGAGATAGATAAAAATCCAAGTCTGGCCATTATGTTTTAGTCTGCTTAGGTCATGTGATCTAGTGTTCCAACAACTAGGTCACGTGACCTACTGTCCACTAACTCCAGTTAGTGTACAGAGAGAGATACAGATAGATACAATTTTATCTTCAGCATACGTCACACATATATGCAATATGTTCGATTGGCGTAAAACGCTTGGGCGCTGATAACACGACGCCGCTCGAAATCATCACACTGGTCAGTCATTTTTTTATTCTAAAACACTACTACACTACATATACACAACACTACACTACTCCACTATTGACTATAGTTATAGTAAGGAAATTGCAAACATTACAAAACTTGTAATTTATCGATGGTCAGCACAGGTTTATCAACCCAGCCTAGCCGAAGCGCCTGTCCCGAACACGCCCGGCGCCCACCCAAAGTACCAGATATTTCAGATTGCAAGCTCCAGTGGTGAGTGCATATTTCTGCCTTTGGGTTAAAAATTTCGAGCAAATCTCCTGTGTTCGGTGGAGAAATCCTGCAGGGATTTTTCGCGAGATTATACCCGTGTCTGTTTGCCTTTGGTCGTACATTAGAATATCTATTTTAGTTTGCCGGGGGAGGTTCGGAAATCAACTTTCAGGACTGTGATACAAACGAAAAGTTCAGCTCGCTCAGTATGGAACAGTGGACATGTTAAAAGGAAATGTTCAAGTGTCTTCTTTGTAGCGCCGCATCTACACTTCGGAGAGTCGATCTTTCCCCAATTGGTTTCTGTGCTCGTTCAAATCTGAAGAGCAGAGTCTAATTTGTGTTATGGAGCATGTTGCCTAATTTGGATCCGAGAACTGAAGAATTTTGAGGTTTACTCACTTCATCTGATTGCGTTTTTCCTTTCTTGAACTGCCTTATAATGGACTCCTGTCGCAAGTTCATGGGTAGTTTGTCCATAGCTTTTAGTCATTGAATTGAAAGATCTAGAAAAATGCCGAGCGTTCGGGTTACGGGGATGTGAGCTTGGTTGGCTTTGTGTGAGCGTAGGTCTCTATTTATTTTCTGACTGCCTGGTGTGATTCGGAATGATGTGTTGATGAACTTGGTACAGATTCGTTCAAATTGATTTTGTGATAAAGCTGGAGTCTATGTGTCGCCGCCTTTTTCTAGTGAGCGACCAACCAAGCTCTGCGAAGTAATCCAGCCGTGTTGGCGTACGCCGCGCGTGGCAGTGATGAGACGCGCCGCTCTGTTTTGTGCCTTCTCGAGTCGGGATTTGTCTAGCACTGTTAGATGGCAATCGTATACAGTATCACAGTAGTCAAGGTGAGGCTGTACATATATTTGGTAGATGTGTAACAGAATATGCCGTGTGAGCATAGAGCAGATGGGATAGATGTGGGACTTAATGTGCGGTTGATTTGAGCAAGACTGCATTGGCGTGGCGACTTGAACCTAGGTCAGGACATTATTATCCTAAATGTTTGTGGTTACTATTATTGATGTCCGATGCCTTCGAATTTAGAGCCGGAATTTTTGGTGCAGGTTTACTGGTGAATGTTTGCTGGGGGTCGTTTTTGTCCGTATTTGAAAGTAATGGACCCAATTTTTCTCCATATTGCATTAATGCATTCTATGTCATGTTGAGCATCTCTCAACCTCGTCGACTTATTAATAGTATGACTTATGAGCTTCATCGCGAAAAAAAGCATTGTCATTTTGTGATCTAACTTAGTCCGTTCATATATATTAATCTAAGGAATGGGCCTATATCTGTATCTTTGGACCCCTGCGGCTGAGGGTACGCTGACAATAGCTGTCCCACCTGCACAGCCGTCTGCTCCTAAGTAAGATCTTCATCCAGTCCAATTGTTTCCCTCTTATACCAAATTCGATGTCGCATTTGGCGAGCAGTCCATCATGCCAAATTTTTTCGAAGTACCGGGAGATATCCAAGTATATGATTGTATGTCGTTCCCGTATCTCATATTCTCCATATATCTGTCAGTGAGGTAAACGAGCGAAGCTCTGTTTGTCGCGGCGGTATCCGGCGTCTGTGGGTGTTAGAAGTACGCCGTGCTATTAGTGTATCGATGAGAATCTGGCTAAACATTGAGCTTCTCAAAATCTTCGAAAGGCATGTAGGAGGCTGATTGTCGGGGATCTGTGCTCTGAGGGCGATCCCTTCCCTTTTGAATGACCGGTTCACTGGTTGCTCGTTTCCACTGGGTGGTATTGCCTTCATCAAACTGATGTTAAAAAGTTTGGCCAATGGTTCGGTGTGATAAATGCAGCTGTCATTTTTTGATCCAGTTTTGTTGGAAGCATATCTGGACCACAGGCTTTGATGCGTCTAGTGGTTAATGGCGTGCATGACCTCAAGGGGTTATAAAAAAACGAGGTGTGAGGTGTTTAATGTTATCTATCTGTATTTACCAAAGTGACTCGAGGTGGTGATATTGATTTAATGTCAGTCTGGGAGCAGAAATAGGAGTTAAACGCTTCTGCTTTTTGGTCATTCTCGCTAAGGATATCGTCGCCTACTAGCAATGGGGGTATAGTGACGTTTCGCTTGAAGCCAGTGATGTTCTCAGAATTTTGTGGTATTTGTATGGGGTTTTCTTGCTGTCAAGAAGCATGATTATTTGCCGCTTTAAATTTTCATTCTTTAACCTTCTGTTTAGACTAGTTACCAGGTTGCGCTGATTTCGCCACCTGGTCCAGGCTCGTTCATTTTGTCCGCGCTGGGCTTGCCTGAAAAGCCGGTTACTCGTTGCGCATTTCCCGTCTTAGCTCCGCTGAGAACCAGGGTTTATCATTACGGGGTCTGATTGTTTTGATGGGTATACATTTTTCCGCGGCGTGTAAGATGGTTGATGATAGAAGTCCGATGGCTTCGTCTATGTCCTTCTCCACAATCGCATCCCAGTTTATCTCTGATAGAGTTTGTGTGAGCCCTCTATATTATGGTTTTGATAATCCCAGACATTATGTGGGGTGATGGCAGACAATCTTTTGTCTGAGGGACAGAGTGATGATTCAGCGGTAGATGGTCAAGTTTGGAAAAGGTTTGTGCGATCCGGCTCTTTGATTATGTCAGGCCGATCTACCAAAGGCGAGGTCACGAGATTATATGTGCCGTTTTGTATACGAGTTGCCGTTTGATAAGTTGTGTGAGGGCCAGTGTGTTCAGCGACATTTTCAGCCTAAATCTCGAATGGGGATGTGGGAAATGTGGGCATTAATCGGGAGCCAACAATTGCCGGCGTTGCAGTCTCCTTACCACGGAACCAGTCGGCAAATATTCTGAGCTTCAGAGAACTATCAGTAGATTAGTCAAGGACTCTGTTTGCTGTCGGCAGTAGGTCTGTGAGGTGGAGGTAGAGGAGCATAGATTAATGATGCTTTTGCACGTTTAATTTTGACCCACAGAGCTTCAAATTATCGTTTCAAGGTGTGTTATTTTGGAATGGTATTGTATTTGATGTATATGGCTACCCCACCACCTTTTCTGTTCGGGTTTTAAGTACTTGGGGTTTGAACCCCTTTAATGAATAGAGTGTGGGTTACTTGAAGCGTCAATCTTCATTCTTACAACGCATAGAATACTAATATTGTATTGACATCGACAAAATGCTGAAGTTTCTTGTAAGCGTTCAGGGCCGTCACCGAGTTAATATTAATGGCAAATGGTATGCTTTTGTCAGGAGCTTATTGAGATGCTTTTGGGGTGGGTGGAACACGGGCATGGCGCTTCGGCTGGCGGCGGGTTGGTGCGAGCTCTAATCAACATTTTCAGATCATAGTGATATCTACGATCGTAAACTTAAAAACTAGGACATATACCGTAACATAGTAAACACACGAGATCGGAATTTAGTTGGTGAACTTACAAGTTAAAAACTATTAATACAATAGGTAATAAAAAGGAAAAGAAAAAATACCGTAGAGCAACCGCAGGCACCCCAACCCGGGTGGAAATATAGGGGGGGGGGGGCCCGGTTTGGTTATTCAAAAACGTGCTTATCAAGACCGAGTTCATTCCCCTGGAATCTTAAAGACATGCAATGTCAGGCCTTCCTGATTGATTGAGTGCCTTGGAGGTCAGGCGGCAGGTCTCCCCACGCACATACCTTTTCACACTAGTCGGTATAAATAGCACGGAAGGGATTATCTCGGCGTTCGATACCATGCGAAGTGCGAACCTCTGCGGCGGTCAGCTCAGGTGTGCGGTCCGTCCCTTTGTTTGGGCGGTACCGGGGAGTAGGGGACCTCCCGCGCGGCGCTCGGTCCACCCAGCCGTTAACCGCGTCCGTTGCCTGCCAGAGGGGTCCGCTTCCTGTCGCGGTCGCGGCGGCTGCTGTCGTCCCACGTGGCTGGAACTCGCGGAGAGCGCTGGCTCCCACCAGCGTCTTCAAGTCATCGATCTCGCTGATGTTTCTGCAGGCAGCTCTTCCGTCTTCTCACTTGACTCGGCCGTTGGTCGTATAGGCTGCCCAGAGCGCGCTGGCTGGTTTCAGCTGCCGGGGGACGAAAGAGGAGGATACTGTTTTGGTAAGACAGACACTTTCCGATATGAATATTTGCCTATGCGCGCGAGTGAGGGTATGGTGCTCACTCACCACCCCCGGGGGGGCCCCGCCCCGAAAACCCCCAAGCCTCTTTTTCGGGATTTTTTTATCGAAACGTCTGTCGCCGAGTTGAAGGTCACGAATTGGCGATGAGGGCGAGATTTCCCGGGCTGGGGTCGGCCCAAGCGGTGAGTCTATCCAAATTATCTGTCGACAGATTCACCCCCGCTGCCTTGCCTAAATCAACCACGAGGCTGTCCGTTTTCTCACCGGGAGCTTCTGGAACGCCGCTTATAATCACAGCGTTACGCCTATTGTAGTGTCCAGATCTTCTATGCGCTTTCTGCTGCATAGTTTTGCTTGCGAAGCGTCAGCTTGTTTCAGCGCCGAAGATCCGAGCTTCGGACGCTTCGTTACTCGGTGACGGCCTGAGCTACCGCCTTCCGTCACCAGCTCACGAAGCATCTCCGCATACTCGGATCCATGGAGAACTCCTTCATAGCAGTTTTTATCTCAGACATTTGTTACTTGATTATTTTTGTTGTGGAAAAGCACTCGCACCACCCGCCGCCTCCTTTACTAAGAATCTTCACCACACTTCTTACACTGGACACGCCGCCTCAAACACAGACTAATAGCGGGCGCGGAGGGGAACAGGAACACGTCCGCTCAACGGCCGGGTTCAAGGGTCGACTGATTGTTGAAAGTGAAGATTGTTCACCATATGACACACGTGCCTTGGTGAAAATGCTTAAAACATATTAATTGAGTTGGCAGGTGTTCCAGCTAATATAGGGCTTTGTGACGAGCCGCTTCAAATTCGGCAGTTTGTGGCCGAGACCGAAGTCGAGGCCTCAAACTGTGAATTTTTTGGGGGAAGCGCGAGTCACAAAGCGAATTTATGTACAGCCTGCGGCGACGAGATATATAAAAATCAACGTCTGGCAATTGTATATTTTAAGTCTGCTACTTAGTCATGGATCAGTGTCCAACAACTCAGGCCACGCGACTACTGTTACACAAACTCCAGTTAGTGACACCTGCCCACTAATTATCTGTTTTAAGCTTTCACCAAAGCACGTGAGTCAATGGTTGAACAAAACTTCAGCTGTACACTAATCCGCTTTGTGGACTCGCGCTTCAAAATTCACAGTTTGAGGCCTCGACTTTGTCTCGGCCACAAACTGATCATTTTGAAGCGCTCGTCCACAAAGCTATATTAGTGGACACCTGCCACTAATTAATCTGTTTTAAGCATTTTTACCAAAACACGTGAGTCAATGGTAAACAAACTTTAGCTGTGCACTAATATTTTTAGGGGCATCGTCCATGCTTCGTTCTCCATTAGGTACAGCTGCGTATATACCTATATCTTCCAGTTTTGTAAAATATTTGCAAATTGTAACTTTGTGATGCAAAAAATAGCGGGAAAATAAAAAATTGTTAAATATATTAAAAATTTGAAGACATATTCGAGAACAAAGCATGGACGATGCCTCTAAAAAATTCAAAGGAATATCTTTATTTTTGAGTCTTTGACTGACTCATGTCTCCTTAAGCACCAGCCTCCTCCTGAACTTGTTTGCGATTCCTAAACACACTAGGGAAAGCGGCACGTATGCCGCTATTTTAATCTGGAGCGATTCACAATCAACGACGTAGCTTTTACACGGTGGCAATACACTGGCAGATCCAGGGGGCGGCAGGGGCAACCCCCCCCCCCCATTCCACGCTCGACAGGGGTGCAGCAGTATACATTATCTCCCCCGCAAAAAAAAACACGTAATAATTCCTCTAATAAAGGTAAAACGCATAATATTCGGAAAGCTTAAAACCGAGTGAGAACTCCACTGCATTGTATCTAAAATAAAGCAACTTTTCGCAGTTAATAGTCAACAATTTACAGGCCATTGGGAGGAAATGTCGCGAAGTAGCCAACATTTGTGACGATAACGTACCGGCGTTCATCTTGTAGGCATTTGAGTGCACTATTCACGGCGATAAATCGTATTTTGGGTATAGGTAAGTCATACATTCATAAATTTACAGTTTACACGACATTTGTTACGACTCAACCCTTTCAAGGACCAGGTGTCCCACAGCGAGCTTAGCCCTACCCCATATTGGGAGGCTGGATCCGCCAGTAAGCAGAGTACGTTGGATAGAGCTGCTCAGCAAAGAAGACCGCTTCCCAATGGGACTGCGGTCCCAGAGATTTGAGCTTCTCATGCTCAAAGGCATCGCCAGAAGCGTACCAGAGGCGCGCTCCGCTCGGTCATTCGCCCCAAAACGTCATTTTACTAGTAAAATTATTGTGGCCTAAATCGCAGGAGATTATCTTTTCTTTAGCGGGGGACGCTTTGTTCGAGCGGGCGCATGATTCATATCCTTTAGCCCCCACCCGAAAATACCTTCCGCCGCCACTTGCCACATCCGAGACGCGGGATCGGCATTCGCATCCGCCCATCGGCTTTGTCCTAAATTAACTTCGAAGCGGTTGCAAATATCAGATGTAAAATCTTAATATGCTACGGTACTACCTACATCAAATTTTACTTTCGAGTGGAAAAAATCTAGCCAGTGCGATCTGAACAAATTTGACATATACCCGAGTTTTAGTGACGTCGTAGGCCAAATTTTTTCTCGAAAAATAGCTTAATTTGGCGGAAAATCGCAAAAAAAAAATATAGTTTAAAGCAAATTGCAAACATAAAAGTCAAAAACACGTGAAATGATAAGTTCTACAAAATGGCTGTCTAGATTAAAAAAAACGCTTTTCTTGACCCATTTTTTTTTAAACAAAATTGACTTTTTCATATGTCTTGCCCCCAACTTTCAATAAGCTCCTGCCTCCTATCACCCTGCGTATTTCCAAAAAAGTTGTTGAACGGGGGTAGCAGGCTGTCATCCATGGGCGTAAGAACGTTTTGAAAAGTGAGGGGGCAGCCGCAATGGCGGATCTAGGTTTCGAGTTTGGGTAAAAAGATTTTGTTGACCAGGGGGGTGGCGTCGGGTCGTCAACGCGAAGAGTCATTGAGCGAGGGGATGGAGTCATTGGGTAATTGGCACGATAGAGTCGTTGACCGGGGGAGGGGGTTTAAAGGGACTTCCCAGAACAAAAAGCACAACCTCCCAGACAATGGCATAACCAGGATTTCGCTCAGGGGTAATCCGCGGCCGGAAAAGGGCCCAAATAACTATCAAAAGGGTCCTAAATGCTTTGAAAAGATCTATATTGTTTTGTACCGTCTGATTTGCTTGAAAAGGGCCTCAAATGACTCTTGTCAGGTGTCACGCAAGCTTGTGTCACGTCAAATAATTATCATCCACTAGGTCAAAGGTCAAGGTTACGGACACAAAAACGAGATTATTATGCCATTGTACATACTAGTTTTCAGCGGTGTCAATTTATGAAGAAAAAAAATATGAAAAAGATTGGGGGCTCTAATGCTAATTTTATAGATTTTAACTCCATTCTTGCCGTGGAACGCCATAAGCCTAATGTTAAAATTGGAAATAATTGGGGGCCCAGCCCCCCCCCCCCCAGTAACAAATCGACACCGGTGCTAGTTTTTGTTTTCGTGTTCTGTTTACGTCACTCCAGAGTCCAGTTGGCGTCACGGTCAAAGAAATTGATATGGAATTTTCAAGGAAAATCTCGTATTTGTCTCCGTGACCTTCACCTTTGACCTTTCAATGAAAATGTATTAACTGTGACGCAAGCTTGCGTGGTGACGGTTCATTTGAGGCCCTTTGTGAGCAAATTGGACTGTAAACAAAAACAAAAATGAAATAAAAACTGGCTTAAAAATATCGTTTTCGTCTCCGTGAAATTGATCTTTGACCTCTGGATGAATATCAATTGATGGTGATGCAAGCTGGTGTGATGACAAGTCAGTTGAGGCTCTTTGCAAGCAAATCCGACGGTATACGAAAAAAGAGGGTACACTGGCTTTCGAATCTCGGTATCCGTTTTCGTGACCTTGACTTTTGATCTCTGAATGAAACTGTCTTGACCGTGACTACGTACCTATACCAGACATATGAGCGGATCTAAAAACGGATTAAGTAAAGACTGCTTGATCTCTTGATCTTGATCTTGATCTTTATCTTGATCTTGATCTTTATCTTGATCTTGATCTTTACTATAATAGTATGTAATATTAATCATGTCAAAAACGCACAAATCCAGGCATTCTATAGAATGCCTGATTCTTCTCATTGCCTGTAACATATGTTCTGTTATATGTTATTCATCACACATAATTGGATTATACATGTTTTGGGGCAGAGGCGCACTCAGGTACATCAAATGGGAGGCGATATATTCCGTCAATTTAGGCCCAACTTCAAATGAGCAAGATGATAAAAGGTGTTCCGCACATGGTGCCCCCCCCCCCACGTTGTTTACCTGAATCCGCCTATGCAAAATATGTTACATTTGACAAATTACAGCAAAAAAATAAACATATGACGTTCCCACGTCCCAAGCACTCACGAACTGTATTTTGTATAAAAATCCCCCCCCCATTTTTATCCCTGAGTTCGCCTATGATTTTTCATTTTTGTACTTGCCCCTTTCATACATTGAAGACCATGACATTGAAAGCTCAAAACGTTTTTTGCATGAAAATCGGTTGAATCACATGGCCACAATGACCTTTAAAAAAGCACCTTAAAGTTTCGTATTTTTTGTCTCCTGCCCCCCCCCCCATTTTTTAACAAAAAA
>VOPJ01005239.1:0-19367 GCA_014673585.1 Semibalanus balanoides | reverse complement strand
GTCTTACCTGTTTCGGAATCAGCTTGACTTGCGCCGAATTGGCGACGAATCCGAAAGCATTGCAACCGTATCAAATTTCGCCATGCCTTGAATGGTGTTTACACTCTGGGTGCTGTCCAGTCATTGCTTGTCTGACGTTCTATCATGTCTCAAGGCTCTGCTTATCTGTGTGAGCTGTTTTGGCTGTCGTCTGCAAAATGTGTTTTTACCCATCATAATGGTTATGGATTTGCAGTGATGGATTTGCTTTGTTCTGTATTGCAAGTTCAATGCATGATTTACTGCTTTATTTCGAATGAACTAATCGAATATTAAACCACCACTTGCAATGATTTGAAAATAACTAAATGAAATGGCCATTGCACTGACTTCAATCACAGCCTGGGTCGCTGCAGAGAAAGACCGCCTCGAAGCCGGACTTCTGCAGATCTCCGGCTGGCAAACTGCCGACGGCTGCCGCTCAGAGAGATGACGACACTCTCCCGACTGAGACTGACACCTCCCTCGTCCGGGGAGACCGCACAGATCGCCACATTGGATGGAGACATTCACTGTCAACGGACGTATGAAGCACACAGTAAGACGTCTCCACGCTACTGCAGTCCAGGCGGTCAGTGGGAGGATATCCAGCTGCGGGGGAATCAACCGCAGGCTTATGTTCCGTTGTGAGGAGGAAAATCCACGTTTTGGTCTGGTTTTCCTCTGAAGCTGCTCTTTCTCATTCTTTACAGTTGTAGTGTCCAGTGCTGGCGCCTGTCACGCCCACCCCGATTATGTTATCTTTATGGCCCTCCTATAAGGGGACAGAGATTGTCGAATTATACCCATCTGATATTGCTCTAAAATCATGGTTTTCACTGACTCCTAACAGGCTGATTTAAAAAATAATAGGAGGCGGCCAGCTTTATGTTAGAACTGATGACATGTTGCAATTCAACTTCTATCACCTCATTTATCTACCCCTTTTCCCTCATATCTTCTTTTGGTTCCTTTCCTATCTCTCTTCTCTCCCCTCTCTCTCTCTCTCCCCTCCTCTCGCCCTCTCCCTCTCCTTCTCCTTCTCTCAATCCTCCACCTCTCTCGTTTCTCTCTCTGACGCAAGCCTGGTATAGCTACACAATCACTGGCAATCGTTGACGCCGCTGCCAGGATGGCAGCGGTGACGACCGGCCGCCCTCTGTCTGCCTCCGATCAATAATAGGATACTGCCCCCGCAGCTGAAGCCGCTCGCAGATCCAGCTGTGGTTGCCGATACAGTTCGCAGCTCATTGCTCAAAAGTCTCTGGGGCTGGAGAACTGGGGTCCCCGACACTTGGCATCGCCCCAGACAACGAGAGGTAGCGGCTGCATACCTCGAATAGGTGGCCCAGCGCCGACCTCTACAGCGAAGGCGGCTCTGTGCGGTATGCCTCGATCGCCTTAGGTTATCACCAGAAACACAAACATCCTACGCTTCCATTGCTATCCTGTCCATTTATCATCCGCTTACCCCGCAACAGTATAAAGGTCATGTAATGCATGCTACTGGTCTAGTGTCTATGAGAGCAAAATAGCACGGTGACTATGACTGGAATTGCGCTGCGTGGTTGTTACTTGTGCATAGTGTATGTATGTCTCTAGCGACCAGATATAATCACGATCAAGACAGCAGAACGCACTGCAACGAAATATATACCAGACTCTTGGACGTCGGGGAAATAACCGTGCAGTTAAAGACGGGGAAGACAGTGAGTGAAGAGGAATCGGATGCAATATGCATGCAGTGTGTGACCACGGCCAGAGTAGAGCTCGGTGTTCTGGACGGTGGACATGACAGCCCCACAATCAGTACATGACAGCCCCACAATCAGTACACCGCGATCGGTTCCGAATTAGCCGACCAGAGAAAATCCGACAGCCGACAGGCGACAGTGCAATCTGTGCAGAAACGTAATGGACGGGCGGGGTTCTCAGAACTGGTGTGCCGAGCGGGTTTGACAGTAATTAAACGTCCTCGTCGTCACATCTTGTTTGAGCTCAGAAACAGTTCAGTTCTGATTTAACGCGCAGACACATTGCGCTAAATGGAGGGACCGCGTGAGAAAGTGTAATTGTACGCTATATTGGATTTAAATGACTGCGTGTGCGCAATCCGCACCAATCTGGTGACGAGGAACGTGCTTTCTTAACACACACTCATTCATATACATATTGTCTCATTCATATTGTATTGTCGCTGCTTACTTGTCATTACCTACAACATATTGCAACAAATGTGCGTAAGTCAACGTAGTTGTTAGAAATACAAATTGAAACTCCTTATATACATGTCCGATATATCAATCTCAGCTTTTGATTATAAGTGAACACTTAGTGGTTTATATCTTTCTTGAATAACTAGTTACTGTCGGCTTTGATATTCATGAATATCATAAATTGAAATGTAAAATTCTGAACTTAATGTTAATTTTAAACGAATAAATGTTTCGATGCTTGTATTGATAATCAGAAACAAAATCAAAGTATGACATTCCAAATGATGATGAGTTGACAGACGTGCGTCTTCCCTCCTCTCCGTAGCAACTACGACCGCTTCCTGTACTACCAGCAGCACAACAACACGGTGGAGCGGCACACCCTGGAGGACTTCGCGACGCACGCCGTCTGACGATTTATTTATTTGGACATGCCGGCTCATCCACTCTCTCGTACATTGTACACGATGCGGCTCACATGAGCTGAGGTGATCGGGTATTAAGATCAGGCACGATGCGGCACACATTACATGATGTGATCGGGTAGAGGCCACGGCCAGGGGGTGGATATGAGGATCAGGGTGGTGCAGTGCGGGGCGTCAGCCATTTGGGCGCAGCTCACAGCGAACTGCATAAGGAAGGGGAAGGATGAAAGTGGGACTAAAAAGTGATGCGCAACAGTAGAAGTACACATTAACAACCAATATAAACACAATGAAGGTCCAGGTGATGTTTTGTTTCGTTCGTACTTCGTTGGGTAATCGCTTCTGAACTAGCAAGATCAATAATTGCTGTTTGATTTTCGGCATTGCTCTTCATAGCTCACATAAGCAGGAATCTGGAGATACTGCTTTAAACTATTCGCTTCGTTATTGTTTTTCTGGATTTTATTTATGGTGTGTCGGCAATAACATGATGATTAGATGTTCTTGTCAAAGCCTACAGCAGCTGCGTCATTCATCAATGCCCGAGCAGTTTTAAGCATGCTAGCAAGAGCGTTGCTACCTTCCGAAAGTTGAAGAGGGAGGGTGGCGAAGGCATTTTTTAAGTTTATGTTTTCCATGCAGCGTCCATAGGCGTAATGTTAAAATCGGAAAATGTGACTGACGCGTCCCCCGTCCCCTCCTACGGTGACGCCCTTGCAAGTAAGGATTTGGTTATTATTAAAGTTGATTTTAATTATATTATTATGATAGATGAGTCGTAAGTCGCATGGCGCATGGATCTTTACATCTTTACATGCTTTAACAAATATGCAAAGTTCTAGTGATTGCTATTTTTAGTGATTGTTATTTTGTATTGCTATTTTGTAGTGGTTATGATTGATTGCAAGACATGAATTAGATGGAGGCAAGCTTGCCTTATTTTTCAGATGGAGTATCTTGTTGGTAGTATAGCACGCTTCTCTTCAGTTTTGCTGATCGTTAGCGCAATTTTTAATAAACTTTCCATATATTGCATTGTACGAACACACAACACACAACGACACACACGAACACACACACACACACACACACCTACTACACCATCACACACACACTACACACACACACACACACACACACACAAGTGCACACTACACGCAACACACACACCCACACACACACACACACACACACACACACACACACACACACACACACACACACACACACACACACGCGCGCGCGCGCGCACACATTCATACAGTTATAAGAAGCCAACTCTTCGTCAGGTGTTTAACCCTCACCAGTGCAGGGAGGATACCTACAACTCCTCGTGTGTGTATGTTTTTTGTGGGGAATGACTCTCGTATGTATGTATTAACTTATTGCAATGCAACTTTGAGTACCTATCCTGTTTCTAAGCAATTGAACATATAATCTGAAAATTTCAAACTTCTTCTCCCCATGACCCGTGACCCATGACCTGTTTCTCAAGGTAATGTCATGCGCAACTGGCGTCCCGCAGTATCAATGCTTGTAATTTTGCATTTTCCGAGTATTTGTTGTTCAGGAGCATATAGATAGGTACTAACAGACCAACATTTATGAGTTTCTCTGAGATTATGACCTTCAATGACCTGATATAACTTTTTGCCTCTGGCAGCTTCTAGGACATTTTGTGACACTGATTATTCAAATTTGGCACCCATTTTGCACAATTATATGCTCAAATGAGGTCATGCTCTGTTGCATGTCAATCGAGGTCACTTAGCTCCGATGACCTAAGATGACCTTTGACCTCCCGTGGATTTGAAGAACATTTCACGGCCAAGTATGCCTTGCAGATATCTACTGACTGTAGACAAACACAGAACAGCCGCTTATGATGGAAAAGCATGAATGTGGATATCTGATAGTGATATTTGATCAAAGGTCAAAGGTCAAAGGTCAAATAAGGTTATCAGGTCATCAGGTCAAAGGTCAACAAGGATTTAGAGTTAATGGAAATAAATTTATATAACAACAAAAAGGTGCTGCATTTCCATTCATTACTCCACCTCGAATCAAATTCAATATCTACACTTGCACAATTCTGATGACATCTGGATCATTGACATGACTTCAAATGTTACCTATAATGACCCAGGACCATAAACCTCGCCCTGGTGCGGGGGGGGGCATTTGGACCCCCTGAGGTTTATCCATAATAACTGGAAAACGGCGGCGCGCAGCGTCGCCAAACTTTGTACAGCTGTTTGAACATCAATTGCCCATACTTTGTCAAAAATTTGACATCAGGTCATCCAAGGTCAGGTCACCAGATTACTTCAAGTGACCTTGCCTTCCAAAATATTTGTGATCGTGCCAAAGCCACATGTTTTGTCCGAAAGATTTGAAACTTTCAGGATTTTATAAGATCATAAGTACCTACAATTGGAGAATCTCGGACTTTTCGCATCGATGACCTAAGGTCAGGTCAATTTCCTGACCTCCCCATCAGAAGTGAACGGGAAGATAAACAAATGCTTCCTTTTCACAAAATATGCTTTGGATCAGGCTACTTCTTTCAGAATCATGCTATTTTAACTCATTCTGGATGATCAAGGTGCAATTGTTGCTCAGTGATCTCTAAAAGGTAATCTGAGGTAATCGGCAATGATTTGATAATAACTATTGTTGATATACAATAAATAGAGACGAACGGTTGATACCACTGTGTTTGTCTTGTCTTGTCACATCGCTCCATATGCAACATGACTTACCTGGGCCACCAAATGACCTTGACCTGAGGTAAAAATTTGAAATTGACCTTACCAGGTCACCGAATACATTTTTGCAAAACGCCTTGACGAGAAAAATACGATAGTGCTAAAATAATTACTATATTTTGTAGATAAAAAGTTATTCAGGAAAACGTATTTAGCCAAAAACTGCATTTTTGACCTTCGATGACCTCTGTAGCCTAAACTATTTATCTGAGCTTAATTTTGAAAACATCCTATGCGATTAAATGTTTCATGAGTTTTATATTTGTTATCTGTTTGTTTCTAGCTTTCATAGTTCACGAGATATATTGGGGTTGTTCGAAGCGAAGTCTAAAAACTGTGAAATTTGACCTTTGATGACCTCTGGTGACCTCAATATTGACTTTAGCTGAACATGGTCTCTGTAACTTAGAATGTACATGTTGAGAGCTTTCGAACGTTTTATTTCCGCGTCTTTCTATCCCATCTCGTTTTCGAGATAGAGGGGATCATTTTGACCCCACCATGACGAAGTTGTCTCGGAGACCCACCAGGGCGCGGGTTAAAATCAGGTATTTGACTGGCTTCCTTTTATCACAAGGTTCTTGGTTCTGATGAAGCGAAGCTCTAGCTCAACTAGAGGCGAAACGCGAGGGATTCGTACCCCCTCCCTCTACGGTCACGTAGGTGTCGGACCCTGCACTGGTGATGGTTACACACTTTCTAAATATGAAAAAAAAACATCGTGTAATGTCTCAGCGCACCATGTGGAGTTAAAGTGCCGTCCTCCAAGGTCACGTGACCAGTCTCGGTCACGTGACTGTACGTCTTTAAACCAAAATCGGCGTCCAGGGAGGGTCGGTCGATCGGCAGGTTCGGAGACCTCCGCTCCGGGGAAGAGTAGTGCCGGCCACCGCAGGCACACCTCCACCACGGTGGCTGCGTGGTCCCGGCGCAGATGACTCAGAAGAAAACGTTTCGCGATGAAATTGGACCCTGCAAGAGTTAACTGAAAAGTACGGACAATTTTGTCCCATATCCACCCATAACACGCATACTTTTGTGCGATCCAGTTCCATCCGTGACTGTTCGAGCATCAGTCTGGGATCGCTTCTCAGTTCAGAGCTGAGAAAGCCTGTTTATCAGCAGCATATGGACAAAATGGGCGTGTTATGGGTGGTAATGTGTTACAATTTTCCGTACATTTCAGTGGCGTATGTATGTTTCAGTGGGTAATACCGCTCCATTTGCTGCCCAGGGAGTGATCAAGCAGGTTAAACATCCAAAGCGTATAATTATATGCCCTCCACTCATTAATTAGCAAAGCTATCAGCCGAACAGGCCCATATTTACATAACATTTGTAAAAAAGACATCCATCTACCCTATAAGACTGGTTTTATACCTTTAGCCATTTTGGTTCCTGAGATGTGAATAAAAAAAAACAAGCTAAAAAACGACCAAATATCGACGGATAACATTCAAATACGGATTAACATTCAAAGTTTACTGACGCGTGACACCTCTCGCGCGTAGACCCATACCGGGTATGAAACTCTTCGCAATTCTTTCCTCTGCAAAAGTGTGCCAATTTCATCCCAATCCGACCTACATTTGGTGATATATGCGTCTGAGATTGTAACAATTTTTGACCGTTTTTTAACGTTCGAAAACCTCGACCGCCTCATGTTAAACCTACAGGAAGTTCGATTACACGAAATACGCTCGCAAGGCACCACAGCGAAATTGCTGTGTACCTAAGCAATGTATTATCAACTAAGCTACAATCTGAGAACAGTGCTGCTCCGCTAGGTGCTTTGAATCTTGAGATATCCCCAAATAACGTAAATGCATACATACATGACCTGAGTCCGTTTTAGATTGCTTGTTGAACTCCAGCTCTGCGCCTTCGGCGATCCGCCTCCGTCTGAGAAAACGAAAATGAATTGCTTTACCGTCAGAAAATTAAGAACCTCTGTCAGACTCACCAATAACCGAACCAATGTCGGTATTTTTGTACCATAAGTTTGGCGTCCGGTTGACAACATCAGCTTTGATTGTTTACGTTGCAGTGATTCTCAGAAGCTAAGTTTTTACAATTTGTTTTGATTAATATAACGATGACTAGGTCCGACGCAGTGTATACATTGCAAGAAACGTTGTTGAATTTGTCCAAAAGTCAAAACATGTAGGGTTTGATTTCGTAACGTATTCAAAGTTCCTCCACTATACACCACAGTTCCACAAATTAAATCCTTCTTTGGTGTATCTTAAGCATTGCGTTTTCTCAAGCGGCTGGTGTGAACAAATAACTCTCGGACGCCGAGTTCAAGAGCTGAGCTCGCTTGACTAGAGAGAAGAGAGACTGCTGCCAAAACAGCAGAATCCAACGAAAGACCGGCAGGATTGCACCCCCTGCTCTGAAAAGGACACCGTTGCGTTTGGCGACTTCACGACGACTGGCTCGGTAAGAAGGATCGATCCAGCGCTATCGGAGGCTCTGTCCCGGTATAAATCCATCTATCTGACACGCCGGGAGCGTGACCCAGCCGGCAGATCGATCCCCATCGGCACAAAGATCCTCTGGCAGGCCTGGGTAGAGCAGTCGCCAGTCACTCTCACCACCCCAGCGCGAAGACGCTCTCATCAACAGACAGACAGAGGAGGACAGAGGGAGGGAGAGGGGAGAGAGGGGTAACTCCAGCGCGACAAAGAGCCG
This sequence comes from Semibalanus balanoides, assembly GCA_014673585.1. Taxonomy (NCBI): domain Eukaryota; kingdom Metazoa; phylum Arthropoda; class Thecostraca; order Balanomorpha; family Balanidae; genus Semibalanus; species Semibalanus balanoides. The sequence goes on along the minus strand of VOPJ01005239.1, from coordinate 11,246 downwards.
AGTCAGGCATGACGGTCGCCTGACGGCACACGGATCTCATTGACGCTGAGTAGGCATACCCTTCCGACTGATCAGCCTCCAGCCCGAAGGACTGACCCGACAAAGGTACACTATTCAACAGCTGGGCGTTGAAGGGTGTAGTCCGGCTCTGATGAGGCCTGCAGAGGTCCGGCCGCCGGCCGGTGACTCGCGCGGTGCTCCCCCGCTGTCGCAGCTCGGTGGCGGCGGTGACGGACCTGCTGGCTGCCCGGACTCCAGCTGCGATCGACAGCCGCCTGCTGGGCAGTCGGCGCTCTGCAGCGGAGAGCGCCGGCATCCATCATGGCGCTGCCGGCGCCGGCGGCTCCTCTCGGAAATAGCCGGCCGTCGTGCCCCCCTGGGGCAGAGCAAATTAGTCTGACCCAGTACGGCCGTTCAGCTGTCCGCAGCAGCAAGCTCGGACACTCGAGCCATACAATTTGCCGCGAACTATTTCGGCTAGAATCAGCCCTCCACGTCAGCGCTTGGTCGCCCTCAGCTTGCAGTTGCCGGCCCTTGTTCTGGAACAGGAGTTGTTAGTTCGAGTGGAATCACATGCACTGTAGCTGGCTTTGCTAGCGACGCTAGTTGCTAGTGACTTCCTGCTGCCGTCTGGGCTACCGTCTTGTCACCTCACTCACCCTCTGCCTCGTCACATCACCCACCCTCTGTCTCGTTATCTCACCCACCCTCTGCTTCGTCACCTCGCGAGCTCACTGCCTGGTCATCTAGTGCGCCGCTGTCCGGTCAGCTCGCGAGCGGCCGCTGCCGTGACCGGTAGCACGATCGGCGTTCATTTCATTTGTAGTCGCGCCGTCGTCGGCCATGATGGCCATTAGTGTCGGCTGTTGAGCCGCGCCGAGCGGAGCCGCCGCTGAGATTGACCACCGACTCCAGCCCCACCGCCCCCACAGTCAGCACTCCCGCCCCACCGCGCCCCATAGGGTCAGCCCACTCCCGCCCCACCGCGCCCCACAGGGTCAGCCCACACCCGCCCCACCGCGCCCCAGGGTCAGCCGACTCCCGACCCACCCGCCCCACAGGGTCATCCCACCCAGCCCCACTGCCGCCCCACAGGGGTCAGCTCACTCCCGCCCCACCGCGCCCACAAGGGTCAGCCCACACCCGCCCCAGCGTCAGCCGACTCGCCGACCCACGCGCCCCCACAGGTCAGCCCAACTCCCCCCCACCGCGCCCCCACAGGTCAGCCCACTCCAGCCCCCACCGCGCCCACAGGTCATCCACTCCCGCCCACCGCGCCCACAGGGTCAGCCCCACTCCCGGCCCCAACCGCCCCCAGGGTCAGCCGACTCGAGCCCCACCGCGCCCCCAGGGGCCAGCCACTCAGCCCCACCGCCCCCACAGGTCAAGCCGACTCCAGCCCACGCGCCACAGGGTCCAGCCCCCACTCCCGCCCCAACCGCCCACAGGTCAGCCCATCCCCCCCAACCGAGGCGCCCCACAGGTCAGCGCCCACTCTCCCCCACCGCGCCCAGGGCAGCCGACTCTAGCCCCCATCGCGCCCCACAGTCAGCCCACTCCCGCCCACCGCGCCCCACAGGTCAGCCCACTCCGCCCACCCGCCCCACAGGTCACCACTCCACGCCCCACCGCCCACAGGGTCAGCCCACTCCCGCCCCACCGCCCACAGGGTCGAGCCCACTCCAGCCCCATCGCCCCCAGGTCCACCCACTCCTGCCCCACCGCGCCCCACAGGTCACCCACCCACCACCGCCCCCACAGGGTCAAGCCACTCCCGCCCACCGCCCACAGGGTCCGCCCACCTCCCACCCCACCACGCCCCAGGTCAGCACTCTAGCCCCCACCGCGCCCCACAGGGTCAGCCTTCCAGCCCACGCCGGCCCCATAACGTCAGCCGACTCCATCCCCACCCGCCCCACAGGCACCCCACTCCGGCCCAACCGAAACGCTAGGGCCACTGACTTAGCCCCACCCGCGCCCCACAGGGTCAGCCCACTCCGCCCCCACCCCCATCATCCGACTCCGCCCACCGCGCACCCAGGTCAGCGACTCCGCCCCACCGCGCCCCACAGGTCAGCCGACCCGGCCTCGCCACGCCCCACAGGTCAAGCCCACTCCAGCGCCCACCGCGCCCCAGGGTCACCGACTCCGCCCGCTGCGCCCCAGGTCAGGGCCCACTCCGGCCCGCGTCGCCCCAGGTCACCACTCCGCCCCGCTGCCCCCAGGCCCAGCCGAACTCCGCCCCACTGCGCCCAGGCAGCACCCGGCCCCGCGCCCCCAGCCAGCCGACTCCACCCACCCCGCCCAGCAGCCGACTCCGCCCCGCCTGCCGCCCCAGGGCTTAGCGATCTCCGCCCTGCCCGCGCCCCATCACACCCAGGACACAGGACACAGACACGAGCTCGACACATAAAGTTAAAGAAATAGCAAGCCACCCTTCACAATGGGTTGAACTGAATAGCCAGTTTGTATCCAGTGTTGAAAAAAACACCCAAAACGAAGTTTCTGGCTGAAAAGGCTCTCAAAGCCGATATATTGACTTTGTCGAAAGGAATTGTGGTATAAATTAGAGTCAAGAATGAGGCCATTAAATACACCTGGGCAAAGAGCTAACATAAATCTACGCGACTACTTTCAATCTGATTGGCTGAGCCATTCGATTCTTTCGTTTGACGTTGCAGAGAGTGCGTATATAGTTTTGATAACATTAATAATGTGCGTCCTTCTGTCCTGAATCGGCGCGATGTATTGCTGTTTTTGACAATATGAAAAGAAGTTGTATTTCAAAATATAATAAAATCGTGTTGGAAAAAACAATCCAAGGTGAACTATTTCCATTGAAGTGTATAATCAAATTTTGTTACTTTAAATTAAATGTACTGTTTTTTTCTCTGTTTTTGCTGACGATATTGCCTAATCTAACTAAATTTCAATATCTTCAATTTCATATTCATTGTATTTCTTTTTCATTTTTTCTTATTCATTTCTTTTCTTATTCATTCATATTCATCGAATATCAATTGATAGGCAATTGCATGACGCCCAGTGACCCGATTTGTCCCAAACTTTGACATAAAAAATACTTTGAGATATACTTTAAGCAAGACAAAATAATTCACGTGTATCTGCACGTGCTTGTGTTTTATTACAGATCCTTTTCCGACACTTGTTTATGAATCACATGGTACTAACTTAACGCATTGACTGTGGGGCGTTTAACGCCCCCTGCCGTTTTTTCGTTTTAACTAAAAAACGATTAAAGATATCAAAGTTAAAATTTGGTTACTTAATCCTATATTAATTTCACGTCTTCTGTATGGAAATGAAGAAATTTCGTGAATTATTTTTTTAGATATAGCGAACTTGATGACGTCACTACACACGGTTCTTACACATAAAACAGCTAAACTTTAACAGACCGTACACAGGCAATAGAATAAGCAGAATTCAATCCAAAACAAATAAAGGTTTAAAATAACAAGTACTACAAAATGACAGTATCGGATTTGTAATATTGCCATGGTTATTAATTTCCCAAATTTAAAAAGAAAAGAATGACTACTAAATCAGCATTTTATAATATGTTGAGAAAAAACGGAAGATATGTCAGAGACCTATATGCAAACAACTAACATACCAAATTTCAAAATGATATAATATTTTTTGACTGAGTGATCGCATTTACAGTGCTGATAACTCATGACGTCATGTTTTTTTTTAAATCCTTTACTGGTAAAGGCTTTGCAGTGCGTAACTGTTGGGTTTTTGGGAATCGGGAATTGGGAATTGGGGGAAAAAATGTTGGGAAATTACATTTTGTTGTTGTTGCTTTTATTTACAAGATACAACCAAGCTAATGACAGCACTGCATTTTTTAGGCAAAACTGGTCTAGAAACAAGTCTTTTTGGTTTGTATTTATCAATTAACAAAAAATTACCTTACTTTGACCTTAGATTGACATTTTCTTCATGTAAATTAATTCTGGTGGTCAAATGAGTATCACTAATGCTTTCCTTGAGTAAAATGATTCATAGAACATGTGTTGCATAGCTTTCGTAGATATTTTGTGTATAGTGGCCTTTTGTGATCTGAAATATCTTTGACCTTTGCCAATAATCTCACTTTCGATCATGCGGGATGTGTATTATACGTTTAAGAGCAATTTGGGTGATCTTGGTTGTAGTCGAAGGCTTTGGATGGATAGTATGACCCATAAATGAAGAAAAAAACATTGACTTTGACCTTTGATGTAACCGTAGCCTGACATGTAACCTCAATTTGAGATTTGGGAGCTTTCTTTAGATTTTGTATCAATGAGCGCTTTATAATGCCGCCTTGCGCGTCTCGCTGCGATAATTGGTTTGGGAGATAACCAGGAGGCGTTTAACGCCCCCCCCTCCCCCTCCAGTCAATAGTGTTCAGATCAGACCCGTCAATGCCGGGTGAAGGTTGGCCGTGTGAACTACGCAGTATTGTACACAGCATGAAGATCATGTATTATTGGCGCTTCCTGCACCAGGGGATCTAATTCTAGTTCGCGTAGATCCGGGAGATAAAGTGGACGCAAGCATCCACTAAAATGGTTAAAACTTCAGTTTGCTAACTTTCATCTGAAGCATTAAGTTAAGCTCTGTAATCCAGCATGTAATGTGATGTCTGCAGTCTGCACTCTCGTTTCCATTAAAGCAGCGTTTAGTTTGGTTCGCGGAAACGACCCTGATTTTACCCGACATGGCAGATTTCCTGTGTGCAGGAAGGCGTAAAACTCAATGCGAGAGTGGTCACGACCAGCCATTAACTGTGATGGAGGTCAACCGTCAAGGGTTCATGTTGGCGACAAAAAATATCGCTTTGTTTAACAGAACAGAAGCGTGAATCATGGCTCAGTTAGCATGAGCTGTTGTAAGGAGCGAAATGTAGATGTTTAATAGAGAGCAAACTCGAACACTACATCATATAATGCAGTCTAGGTATGCTAATCATGCTTAAATCTATAGCACTAAAACAAAACAGGACGTGTTTTTTACACTACCAACTGTATTTTGTTGAACATAGGTGTGTATTTTACAATACTTAAAAATAAACAGTACTAACAGGTGTGAATTTAAATAATTTTGACAGAAGTATTTAGTGTATGCGGTTTCATTGACCAATCAGGGACGTTTTAACGCTTCTTGTCGCACTTTCTTCATTTTTGGCTCTATTATTTGTTTCCAAATCAACATTCAAACCAGATTCAAACCAGTAGTGGATCATGCTGTTCGTCAACATATGTAAGTACAGTGGCGTAGCCAGGATTCTGATCAGGGGGATCCGTGGCCAGAAAAGGGCCCAAATGTCTCTCAAAGGGACCCAAATTGCTTTCAAAGAGCCCCTTCAAGTTTTTGTCCCAGTTTATCGTCTGATTTGCTCGAAAAGGGCCTCAAATGGCTCGTCGTAACGCTAGCTTGCGTCACGGTTAATACATTTTTATCCAGAGGTCAAAAGTCAAGGTTACAGAGACTAATACGACATTTTTAAGCCGTTGAACCCTTTAATTTGTGTACTGTCCGATTTGCTCGCAAATGGCCTCAAATAACCCGTCGTCATGCCATCTTGCGTCGCAGTCAATACATTTTCATACAGAGGTCAAAGGTCAAGGTCACGGAGACAAATGCGACATTTCCTTGACAATTACCCAGCAAATTTATTGATCGTGATGCAAGCTGGCGTGGCGTGATGAGTCAATTGAGACCCTTTGCGAGCAAATCGGACATTACAAAAAAAAACTTTAGGGTACACCGGCTTACAAATATCGCATCGTCTCCGCGAAATTGACCTTTGACCTTAATATTACAATTTATCGACCGTGACGTAAGCCGGCGTGACGACGAGCCATTTGAGGCCTTTGCAAGCAAATCGGATGGTGGACAAAAAACTAGAGGGAACACCGGCTTAACAAATCTCGCATTCGTCTCCATGATCTTGATCTTTGACCTCTGGATAAAAATGTATTGACCGTGACGCAAGCTGGCGTGACGACAAGTCATTTGAGGCCCTTTGAGGGCAAAGCCAACGGTAAATTTAAAAAATGAGAGGGTACACCGGCTTACAAAATATCGTATTCCTCTCCGTGACTTTGACCTTTGACCTCTGGGTGAAACTTTCTTGACCGTGACGAAAGCTGGTGACGAAAGCTACCAGAAGGCTTCTTCAGAACCAGGCACGCACGTATACCACGGCGAATGGCTATCTGCTGGCGTTAGCAGAACCAAAGCAATTAACCTACCACGGCGCAGCTTTCGGCTGGCGTTAGCCGAACCACACCAATTAACCTACCACGGCGCAGCTCTCGGCTGGCGTTAGCCGAACCACACCTATTACCACCTTACCTCGGCGCAGCTCTCGGCTGGCGTTAGCCGAACCACACCAATTAACCTACCACGGCGCAGCTCTCGGCTGGCGTTTAGCCGAACCACACCTATTTAAACCTTCCTCGGTGCAGCTTCTTCGGCTGGCGTTAGCCGAAACCACCACCTATTAACCACCACCGGCGCAGCTCTCGGCTGGGCGTAGCGAATAACCGACACCTACACCTATTAACCTTCCCTCGGCCGCAGCTCTCGGCTGGCGTTAGCCGAACCACACGCAATACCTACCACGGCGCAGCTTCTCGGCATGGCGTTAGGATCCGAAACCACACCAATAACCTACCACGGCGCAGCTCTCGGCTGGCGTTAGCCGAACCACACCTATTAACCTTCCACGGCGCAGCTCTCGGCTGGCGTTAGCCGAACCACACCAATTAATCTACCACGGCGCAGCTCTCGGCTGGCGTTAGCCGAACCACATCAATTAAGTTACTACGACGCAGCTCTCGGCTGGCGTTAGTCGAACCACACCAATTAACCTACCACGGCGCAGCTCTCGGCTGGCGTTTGCCGAACCACACCAATTAAGTTACCACGGGGGCTCTCTGGTGAACGTCCAATGGGCCCACTAGTCTTTCAGAGGGCCCTAAAGGAGGAGCCTAAAGGGCCTCTGAAGTGCCACCCCTTGGATACGTGCCTGTTCAGCACCGACGCACATTATTAGGCCCCCTCCGGGGGTCCAAGCGGGCCGGCCCAAAAGTCCCTTTGCGAGCTCAGGGGATCCTAGGATCCCTAGAATCCCCCTTGGATACGCCCCTGTATAAGTACATATTCTTAAATTTTCAAAAATATTGTTTTTGAAATAACACGTTTTTTAATTGAAGCACGATCAATTTTATACCATGCTTGTGTTACATACGAATGCAGATTAATAAATCAAAGGGTGAATATTTCCCTCTAACACGGCAACTTGTCGGTAAGCTGCGGCACTGCAGCAGGTAATGCAGTTACTGCTAGACATGTGCCAAGGTCCAAAAAAGATCCGCGTTCCAGGATCCTTAGCATCCAATATCTGGGATCTTGTTAATGCTGGATTCTGCAGGATCGTTTTGTCGTGGGATTCTATGAATATTGGATCCTTGAAAACTATGTTTCGTGAGATCCTATGGATCTTTGATTTTGATTATTTCCACATTATTAGGTCGTTCCACTGTGACAGGGTTAATCCACGTCCATCGAACAAGATTAGTCGGTTGTTGTCAAGATAACCTAAATACGACTTACCAAAAATAAACACTAAATTACGCAAATATTTACAATGGATGAAACATTCACGTAGCAAGTCACCCTGGAGAAAAATAAAACTCGTGGGTTCCTGTGGATCCTGGATACTGAAAAAATAATTTTGTTGTGGGATTTTGTAGATCTTGTTAAGCGTATTTCACTTTCTATGATGCTAAGATATAGGAATGCATGTATTTCATACTTCAAAATCCCACACTCAATGTCAATGGTGCATCTACATGTAGAGATCGAACATGTGCTAACATAAAAAATATCCGGGATCTAGGATCCCTAGGATCCAATAGCTGAGATATTGTTGGATCCTGGATCCAGCAGGATAATTGTGTCTTGGGATCCTGTGGGTCTTGTATATAATAATTATATTTTTGTGTGATCTTATAAGTCTTGGATCCTATGGAAAATAAAGAAACATGGGATCCTGTGGATCCTGGATCCAAGAAAATCAGATTGTCGTGGGATTTTGTGGATCTTGGATTCTATGTTTTGCTTTGGCACATGTCTGGTTACTGCCTCAGTGCCTCATATTCTCACCAGGCTTCACCAGAGTCGCGTATCTGCAGGCTCTTTTATTTGAATTATGCGTGGACGCAGCTGCTAGTCAAGCGAGAAAACGATCACCGAGTAAACTGTCTGAAGAGCAGCTCAAAGCAACGCCGGAAATTGCTATACCCGAGCTGAGATAGGCTGCGTAATACCGTGTCATTACGTGGTGACCGTGCCATTCACAGGAGGTCCGATTCAGTTATGCTTATGGACTGAATCGGTTGTTCCCAATTGAGTGATATTTGCTGTCATATCAGATGACCTTTGAAGACAATACCGTCCATCAAAACCAGACAACGGAACTGGTCGCCACATTTGTTTCCGCGTCATATATTACGATTGAAATGATACATTTACGATGTCACTGCACCCACTGGTCCCGCCAACTTCTGAGCTGAAACTCACCACAGAAAAAGCGAAAGTAAAAATATAGCTGGTACGAATGTTGCCGATCTTTGGTGGCTAACATTTTGGGACAAAGACATCGTCCTAATCGAATCAAACAGTCATAGCCGTTTTTTATATCAACATTAGGGTGTTTGTTTGCTGTGGTTGTGCTTGTGTTTGCAATATGTTGGAAATTTGTTGCCTTGATGGTGTTAGCAAGAGCTAACCCTCACCAGTGTAGGGGGATGCCATCCCTCGATAAAAAATACTCACGTATTTATGGATCGAATGCAATGCAAGTTTCTGTACCATACTGTTGAATAATTTGACACATATACTGAAAATTTAAAATCATAGACTTCATGAGCCGTGACCTATGAACTGTTTCTCAATGTCATGTCAGTCGCAAACGGCGTCCCATAGCAACACTGCATCAATCCTTGTATTTTGGGCAGTTTCCAAGTGTTTGCTGTTCATACAAATATGCATTTGTGTTCCTAGGTGACAGTTTTGGTTTCCACTAAACATGTGATTTCGATTGACCACTTCAGAGGTCAACCGAGGTCACTGACATTCGATAATCTCAGGCAACTTATTTGGCTTCTGGCAGTTTCTAGGACATTTTGTGACGATTATTTCAAATATGCTCTCAAATATGGCTCTTAACACGCGCACTGGAGGGGGGGGGGGGGCACTTTTGTGCCACCCTCCAAACATGTTGTTTCGTGAATATCTAAAAAGAAGCGGCGCAGGGAGGTAGTGGTTTGTGCCACATTTACGGCAACACAATTAAGCGGGCATCGATTTGGAACGGTAAAAACAAATCGAAAATCGGTCGGTTAAATTTTTTGAGTTATATGGAATTTGAATTCCAAAAATGGGACAGAATCGAGGTCGGCCTGAAAGCGATATCTTCGGACCAATCAAGGTCCAGATCGGACGATTCAAACGCCATTTGGTAGCAGGTCGATACTTCATACCACCAACGGAACTTCAGACACATTGCAGTTGAAAGTGTGACGTCACACGAGGTCAAATCCTTAAAAAGGTGACATTTGGCCCGATTTGACCTTCATGACCTCGTTTGACCTTTAATTAAGATATTTACCTAAGGTCACCAAACTTTCAGAGAATGTAGATCATCACAGCACCTACCTACCCTATACGTTTGAACCGTTTCTAGCCTCTCATACTTTTCGGAGATATCACGGGGGGCACTAAAGTGCCCCCCTCCAGTGGGTGTTAGTGGCATACCCCTTCCAGGTTGCGCCGTGTTCATGAGACACTCTAAAGCGTGCGCGAAATATTATAAATGAGGTCATATGTCAAGTCACACTCAGGTTAAAGGTAAAATGTTACATATTTGATTTTATAGGGCATACTTTCCATCCAAAGCGGTATATTGAAAATGTTATCACACAAAGTACTATCAAAGGTATGATGTATCTCCCGTATAAGCAAAAGTAAAATTGTAAGCAAAGTTCAAGGCCAAGATCAGATCAAAGCAGGTCACTATAGGCAAGAGATCATGCGACACATGGTTTATGGGTCATCTTACACATATAACTCGATTATAGCAGCCATTTGCTCACCTGACTCGATATATGGTCAAGGTCAGGTCATTCAAGGTCAAAATTGAAAATGGATAAATATAAATAAAAAATGCATTTTTTCCAGTTTTGCCTCAGCAATGCAGTTGTACCATTTATTTGTATATATCTGGTGAAAAATCCCCAAAACGTACTTTAAAAAATGACGTCATGAGGTACGCATAGTTAGGAAGCAATCAGTGATTCAAAAATACAGATACTGCTTTGAAATTCAGTTTTGGTATTGATCATATGTGGTTCTCTAACATATCTTCAGTTTTTTTTTTGAAAATATTAAAAAATTGTGATTTTGAGTATTTTTTTTCCACAAAAAAAACATTTTTTGGGGGGGGGGTTCAAAATCTAAAATTTTCGAAAAACTGAGATTGTCATTTTCTACCCCTTGTCGTTTGCTATCTTTTGACGTTTTTGAATTACATTTTGCTTAAGGAATGGTCTTTGTTCAGCCGGTTAGAGTTTAGCTGATATTTGCGTCAAAGTCGTGTGTAGTGACGTCACTAAATTTGATAAAACTCTGAAAAAAAATCGACAAAATTTACAAATTTTTGCACTGAAGACGTAAAATTGATGTAGGATCAGGTACCTGAGGTTTCGCGTTGATGGCACTGTTCGTTTGTGAGCTATTGAGAAAATCTCGGCGAGGGAGGCGTTTGTTCGCCCCCCCCCAGCCAATGGCTGATAAACCCCCACCATACGTGAGCTTTTCTCACCTTCGACTACGGGGGTCCTACAAAGACCCCTTGTTAGCTTCCAAACTAATCAACATAGAGCAACTCGGTAAAAACCAGCATGTTGTATGTCATGAGGGGAATCGAACGGTACGTAGTGTTTAGGTTTCAGATCAACGGGTGACCTTCCATGTCCAGTAAATGACCCCAAATCGACCACATCCCAATATAGCAGTTTTGCTCTGTCCGTCGTCATTATTAAAGTTGTGAAAATAAAATGATTTGGTTAGCGTCAAGTTGTTGATCGTTACACTTGAATGAGTTTTTCGTTTCCGTAGGTCCGGGGGTGGCGGCCGAGATCGCCGGTGCGACTGACCGTTCA